>JAQFYB010000769.1:0-44096 GCA_034694085.1 Pogonognathellus longicornis
ATCGCGAGCTGTGGTGTACTCGAGCTGTAAAATCTGCGAGCTGTGATGTGCACCGAGCTGTGATGTACGGGAACCTCAAAGTAGTGATGTTGGTAATACTTTTGTAATACGCTTAATACAATTTTATTCGTCATAACCATGACCAATTTGATGCACACTGTATGTAATTTCGGATTTAGTTTTATGAAATTAATCTCAGTCGAAAATAAGCTGCACAATTGTGTCATAAGAAATTTTTAACAAGCGTTCGGTTTTTTCACAGTGGTAACTTCTTTGAAGTCCTCGATTTGTCATGTGTCTCTGTTTGGATTGCTCTGCATGGCTCATGTCACTATCACAAGAATTGCAAACACAACTGCAAATAAAACGAGATCGCGATTTTGTTTATTTTGCATTGCCAAGCTACAGAGATTAGCCTTTATTGTATAATACATTAACTGCAAAGAAATTCTGGCTACATGAGTGTAACTAGAACAGCTCATTCAGTCACTCAACACAACAGAATAGAACAAATCGCATCTAAATCTAATGCATGCCATGTTGTAGTAAACACAGAAGTAAGTTAAAAGTACTAGCTATATAGCATTTATTATTGTAGAATGTATAGTGGTACAGACATGCAGTGAATAGTCTTCTGTTTCTACAACGCTACTTGCACGCAGATAAGCGCTTTATTACATTTGAAATTGGGATGGGAATGGGACTGCCTTCTGTACATAGTTTGCACAGTGAGTACGGTTAGGAAAATGACAGTATAAGAATTCGATGGTAATCATGAACCCAAAGTTTCATTGGAAATGAATGCTATGAAGTGAATTCACTTGACTTTCCTGTTGTGTCTGCCTCTGCGTGTATTTATTTCATTTGATGCTCAGCTTTTTTAAATCACTTCGCTTGGATTTGCCAGTGTGTAAATCAAAGTCAAACAGGAGTAAGCAAAAATATTTATAAACAATTTCTTCTCGACACAGAGAGTGAGAAAAGGCAGTTTGTATATGTAGTGGAGGCGAAAGTCAAGTCATCGCGATATTGACTTGACTTGGCAAAACTCTAAATCACCCAGCCAAAATAATTTAAGATTGTCAGCCATGATGATTTCATATATTTTATTTGGGTCAGATTTTACTTTCCTTACAGTCGTGCCCCGGCAAATAGCGTTAAGAAGATGTATTATAATTCCTCTATGAATTTGACTGCTGCTTTGATGTGCATTTCTAATTTACTGCAATGCAATTCATTGTTCAGACATTATGATGTAGGTACGAATATGACAAATCAATGACTTTGCGATCTGATTTGGTATAAGATATAATAATTTTGTTCAATAATAATTTTGCTCCAACGATTGTAGAATTATGAATTCAAAATTTTGAATTGTATAAAAGGAACAAACACATTCGGAGTGTTTGGAGAATGAGAAGGTTTGAGATGTTTAGCGAAGACTTTTATTTCATTGTTAAAATTTTACTTTGAATTTTCATTTTATATTATACACGTGTTGCATATTATAAGATTGTAAGGTTAATTATTTCCCCCGTTGATTTTAGAAAGTTTAAATTCTCTCAGATAATAAGTAAAGTAGGTATGTATGTTTGCGTTCTGTCAATGATCTTCCTAAAGTGTATCTTGTTAGATGTAAATGAAGTCAAGTTATTATGTAGCAACACTAGTGTCTTCTTGATTCTTCTCTGAAATATTGACGAAGGTTTGATGATTGTCAAGAATTCTTGGGCAAGCAACAACATTAGTGTAACTTTGAGGAGAATTTATTGCAATTGCATCCAGTTGTGAAACTAGGACTGGAACCATTACGTCCATTCCTCTCTGCGTGAAATTTATCTTTTTGTCAGGGGGATGGAAGTGACGGACCAATGGGGTTGATGTTGATGAGGATTTGTGAAGAAATCTGGTGGATGCACCAGCTCAGCATTTTGTACCTGACAGCAACCAAACCAATCCAAATCAAGTGGAGCCAATGCATATGCCATAGTGAAATGAAATCCATTCCTTGCCACACCAGCAGTCTGAAAAGAAAAGAAAATGAAACCAAAAGTACATGCTTAAGTTATTTTTATATTCCTATACAAACCAACACAATAATGCTTAACATTGTTCTCCTCATTTTTCCTTATGGTATATTATGGTCCTATTGACTTTTCTCCTTTTCACATTGTGCGTAGCCCAAAGCAGCATTACATTACACCCAGTGTTATTTTAACGTATAAGTGCAACACGGACAATAAACCAGACTCGACTTGGCCCATGAAGAGTTTCTCTCTTCAACTTGATCTTTTTATGAGTTTTTCTCAATATGTATAAAGAGATGCATTTCAGTGTCCCACGAGTCTTAGCTTTCTATGGTGGTCTGGTGGGCCACGTTCGTTAAACACATTACCTGGTGTGACTGTTAGTATCCATCTGAAAAAGCAGATCTCATATATACACTTATTATTACACAGAGATACCTATCTGCATCTATTGCTAAATAAATAGTATTTTTTTCTTGACTAAGGTAACGAAACGATTAAGGTAAGGAGATGCACACAATCCACAGTACATTGCATAGGTAGGTATATATATAAAGCAGAGGAATGTTGGACTCAAACTGCCTACCATAACACATAACGACATGGATAAGTTATGTTACGACTTAACTTAAGTTGACTTACCATGGCTTGGCTTCACTTCACTTGACTTCAATGATCCTTTATGCTCAGCAGTTCTTTATGAAAGCTCTGAATGCTAGTAGTTGGTGAGATGAGTGTAGCGAGTTTGGATGTTAACCTACTCCTCTGTGTTCGGCCTGAAAAACATAACCGACCATTTCATCAAATTTTCTGTTTGAGCAGTGTTCCTTGTGTTTACACCATTTTCACGTAATTTTCAATTAAAGTAAAGCACCTAAGCACAGATCTTCAATTTTCACATACCGACATTTTAAGCAAAAAACGATATTTATTCTAATCAGAAGGTTATATCATAATGTATGTGATTTAGAAAATAAGAACACTATGATTCAAGCTTCTTAGATGAGCAAAAGATAATATTAATCTACTGTTCTGTAGCGTGTAAAAAGTAAAGTATAATAATGTAAAGTAACACAGTCACTGCAACAATACTTTTCAAAAGCCTCCAGCCAACCTCCTCTCACCTATACCCAATAATATTCTTTGTTAGTTTTTTCTTCTATGTTTTACTGTACTTGTATTGGTAGTCGTACTTGTGTTGTGTAGATATCCTTAGTTAGTGGAACATAATATACATATAGATATATCATGTTCAAAGTTGGACGGTGTATTTCTAGTGAAATGATGTTATCATCAGAGTGTATCTTGCTGTTGATAGTAGAAAGCTTCTTAGTTTCTTGACTTGTTCACTGGAAATATCTGTCTGTAGAGGTACTTGGTACATACTGCATGTGTCTATGTATATAAACACAAGTACAAGTAGGTACATATCTAATATAAAAGTGTAATATAAGAATCCAAAGTCACATTACGAACTTTAGTTACAATATCAACATACATAGGTTAGATAGGTCGGTAAGGTTAGTTGATGATAGAGCTCTACACGAACAAAGTTAACCACAACACAAGAGACCAGGCCAAGAGGGATGCGTTTTATTATAATATACTAAGAGTGAACACAATGTACGTAATCAGTGCTTGGTCAGGTGTGTGGCCGAAAAGGTTATTACTTTTCAGTGCTCCTCTCTCATAGACTTGACTGTTAGTTGACAATAACTAAGTTACACTAAGTATTCCTTCTATATTGGAAATTCTCAAAAAATCGAATTTTTAATAACGTTCAAAAAGTGATTCAAGCAATTTGTATACGACTATTGAGACTCGTCCAGACTAACAAACATCGTGTTTGTTGTACCTTATATACTGACTGTACGTTACAATTCTGATTAATTGTGATACAAAATATTTGTATATATATTTTATTCATCAATATCTTTACAAATACAAAGTGATACTTCGATACTCATTTCATACATTTGAGTCTATAATTTATTGCTACGTGTGTTTTGAACTTTGAAGTGTTAATGAAAAATATTGTTCATTTTCAACACGGAAATATTTTTTTATATTCTCAACAATCAACAACAAAGTTCGTTCAAAGTTTGATCAAATTGATAAAGACATTTTTTTTCTTTTCCGTTCATGAAATGATAGGCTGACAAATTTTAATAATACAGGGAAGAACTGCCTGAGAGTTATAGTAAATTAAAAAACACTTATAAAAGGAACAAGGAGTTCCTTCTTTGTGGAAGTCGCAAATAAAACAACGAGTTCATAAATTACAATGTGCACACTCAACCAGTGCCTTTACTGTAATCAAATTCATTACATTAATTAGAAAAGAAGAGAGAAGCTCGAAGCCTATAATTTCGTGAGCCACTGTTTGGACTTTGTTACCTATCGTTAACAGGAGTGTTATATATAAGTATCTCCCAGAGCAGATACACAGAATCATTAATATTGCGACGAAAAGAATTGCTACTGGCAAGCTATACGATGTTGATAGAATCCGGATAAGAAGGAGGAGATTTCGCATAGAGGTATACAGAAACGTAATTTCTAAGTGCGAATCAGAATCTCGTTTTCCATATAATTTTTTCCCTATACGCTATGTTAACGATAACTTGGCTAAATACCAATAACACTCGACATGAGCCACCTAAAGTTATAAAACCCAAGTTGATATTAACTAACGTACAATAATTATTACATAGGTGAGCTTGGAATAGTAATCATATGAGTAATCAGTCGCTTCTTCCCATGTGGAAAATTATAGTGCATTGAATCACTTCGCAAATCTCGACGAGAGATTTTAGCTCTCAACTAGATTTTACTGTGTATACACCAGAATTCATTGTGTACTGCCCGACTACAAAAACAGACAGTGATTATATCGAAATAGCTATACTATACGAGCATACTAATACACTTGAAACAACGCATCACATCGCCTTATCTCCTACCTACCACACATTCAAGAGATTGCCCTGTGTGCCTGTTCTCATCTACTGTATGCCGAATCATTACACAACAACGGCAACTACCCACACAAACATTATACCTACCCACCAGCATCCTTTTCCTGGCGTTACTTACACGAGGAAACCAAAAGGCTAGACATTTCGCACAACCCAATTTAAATTAATTTAAACCTTCCAGTCCCCGTAAATGTAATGATGGCCGAGTGGGTAATTATCCGTGCTGTGTAACTTCAACTGTTTAAATTGTGCTGCATACTATACTCAACTAAAAAAGCTCCCAAGTAGTACAGATGTACCATTGCAGCATGTAATATGGTATGTACTTGTTTACTAATATAATAATATTACACCTTTTATATAAGTACTATCTTTACTTTAACTTAGTAATTGCTCTTTTACACTAAAAAATGCCATGAGTTCTATTAAACGAGCAATACACTTAGGCATTCCACATAAATAGAGCTAGTTACAAGAGTTGTCAACGTTTGCTTACTCTGAGTTCTCATTTAGCAATTCGTGAAACAAACTTTGCCAATTTATAGCGAGAAGTCATGCATTGCATACCTATGTGTTTCTATTTAGACAGAACAGAACACCTGTGCTACTAGTTCTAATGTGCAGCTGTATATGTATGAATGCAGAAATCGAAGCGAATGAATATATAAACCTACCGAGTTGTATCCATGTACTACAATATGTTGAGAACTGTTCTAAATTTTTCTATTTTTCCTACAGCAGTCTGGCTTGAGTCTGTGTGCACATTACCACAGAGTAGTGTAGTAGTTCTGTACAAGAAAACAGAAATTAAGTTGTTATTCTCGCAGTTTATATCTCAAGTTTCTAGTCATGAGTTAGTAGTTGAGAAAGTTAAGTCTGATGTAGCCTGTGGACTTGGATGTGTGAAAGGTGTACAATGTAAGTAACATATGTATAAATATAAAGTCTAGGTGGGAGATATTATTATTATTGTTATTACAGTTTGTCTATACTCTATAGTGAAACAATTAATTGCTAGTCTTGTACATTTTTATAATAATATTGCAACTCTACAACTAGTATGCTCTTTGGTATAGTCTCTTGTCGATTCTAATCACGTCTTCCTTGTTTTCTTGCTTCACTTGACTTTTTTCTGTGCTTGTGTTTATTGTTGGACTGCAACTGCACCGCTAAACATTTAACAACGTGTACGTATGTACTGCTATTACGTGCAGATTTTATTAGCGTTTTGCAGCAAGTGCACAATGCAAAAATCTTTGCATACGTATCACTTGTTAGTTGGTACATCACACTTAATTCTATAATTCTATACAACTCTATGCAAGTCCAAGTATGAAATAAAATTTTAAGGTGGATTTATTTTAAATACATGTAGGAGGCGTTACCAAAAATTACGTGAGGACTTCTTTTACTTCCATAATTACATTCACGCATTGTCGGTTACCTTCAGTATAAGCGCTAATTACATTTGTTTGCCTTAATGCAGTCTCATATTCACATTCACATACTTGATTACCAACCTGAAATGCAGCACCTTTTTTCACCAATAAATATCTTCATTCTTCAAGATACTAGATGGTTGGTGGAACTTACTTAAAATTATGCATTTCAGTGCATTTTATTTCAATTCAATAAAATTCAGGAACTTGAGGGGATCTTGAAACTATAACATAATTATTTTAGCATTGAATTTTGTTGCGTTGTTGAATGCTAGGAAAAATTAAGTTGAACTACCAGAAAGAGATTTGTAATATTAAATGCACCACAAACCTCCCTCTTGCTGTACGATGCAACCATCTCAAACTCATCCTATTGTTACAAAGTTCACACCTGCTTTTCAAGGTGTCTCTTTCCTTCGTTTGTTTCAAGTACCCTTGCTTGTCTCGTGTTATGCTTCAAAGTCCCTCCTGCGTTACAGCTTTAAGTACAAATCTTACAGTGATCAAGATCTTCTCAATTATAGCTATAACAATTTTTCACAGACGAAAAACACTTGGCCAGATTTTTATTGAGAATTTTTATCTGATTATCTAATGATAGTTAGTTGAAATCGTTAGCACCAATTAATATTAACGTGTTACTATACATGTGTATTTTTTCTCTACACAGATACTAATGTTCTGGTTTCCATTGCTTTGTAAATCCGTTCTGCCACACAACACAGTTACTACATTACCAGAGACAGAGTAGAATGAATGTTGGTTAGATTCAAAATTCTGATTCCCTTCAGACTGCTCAGACTCTTGACCATTGAACTTGAATTTTTGAGATCTCAATCTTTAGGTGTCTAGTATTGTAATTGAATGATATTTACATAATATGTTTGTTATTTGAACTAAACTAAGGGTTATAAAATTTAATGCTTTTGTAAAATGAACGTAGGCCAAGGTAGGTACATACTTATGTAATTGTTAGGTACAAGTCAAATGAACTCGTCAGAATTATTATAGAGTATACGTATTATTATATGCTGTTGTATATTTATTATGCAGAATAGTTTTGTAGTGTAAAGTCCATCTGTATTTACATATGCCTACAACATGCAACATCAGTCTGTTTACAGTACGAAAAGGTAGACTAGGTACTTGGATTTATTGCTCTGTCTTCTATCCTTCGATCAGAAACCGTTGTGTGATTGAATGCAACAGTTAGGTGTAGATCTTTTGTCATTGCATCAGTGTTCTGTATCTGCTGCAGTTATTTACATAATGTAACGATGCTAGGGCTATAAGACATTAGCTTGCTTTGCATAATATATTCAGATCTTTGCTTTAGTTATACCTTTCGTAATGTACAGTTACTGTGATTATAACCATTATGCAAAGGGCTATCTGTGCACAAAGATTCAAGATTCAAATTTGTATAGCTGTGTATAGGATAGTAGTAGGAAAACGGTTGTCCTTTTACATCAGTGTCAGGCCGTCAATAAAGGCAAAATAGCCTTAAAAAGGTGGATTGTGGACAGATCCCTCGAACTTAAAATCCCGTTGTGCAATAAAGCAATAAAACACTCAATGCTTCTTTTTGTTCGTATTCTTTTGAGCGTTTGTGGATTCTTTAGTTTGTACAAGGAATATTAGGTCAGTGTCATAAAACGTTGCCTTTTCCAAACTACTTTGCATTGCAGCCAAGGGATTTTGATAAAATTCGAAACGTGGCAACGTAATCTAATTGTCACTGCTGTAAAAACAGCCTTAAGTATTTAAAGGCCAATATATTATTTCAGAAGAATAAACAGAGAGAAAGATCAAACCACCCATACCTTTATCGTATTTTGAATATTTTGCATTTCGATTCATTCGTTTTAAAGTGAGGATCACACAGTCATAGTTTAGTGGTGTATAGAGTGTGTCAAGTTGCCAAGCTAAGCTGAGAGCTCAAACAGTGTCGTAATACAGATAGCGAAGGAAAAACTACTTACATACATTTATTTAGTTATGCAGATACATGGGAATGGCAATGAGAACACAGTGTAAAGAAACATAGTTAGTTAAACGCAGAGTTTTGTAGAGGTACGACGGTTCAAGACTATGTCATTTAGCCTTTGTACTTGACTGTGCAGTATACGTATCTGAAGTTATGAAGAATCTCATGTTTTTCTCTATAGCAATGCCGAGATTTGTGAATAACAACTTTATCTCTGACTGTGATGTGATGACTGAGAAAAATTCTTCTGTCCAACCGACTGTCTGTCAGTCGTGTCGTGTCTAGAGTTAACGTTCAATTCAACTTGACTTGGCTTTTGGGGATAAGATTTACACGAGATGTCTTTCTTGTGAGTGTTTTTTATAGCTCCAGGCTATGTGGTTGGCTACAAGTGTAATTTTTATATACACAATACATTCTGTACATATCTATAATACTTACAATTCATCAAGTTGTCTGCAATTTATAATATACACTCTTATTATACACTCACAGTGTAAAAAACAGAACCTACCTACCTACAGATGTACTGTAAATTCATACTATGTATGTACTCTGTACAACTAATACATAACAGTTCATTGTGTGATTCTAGCTCTTAATTCGAGATAATGATAAATATGGTATCAAAGTGTTATAAAACCATCTACATACTATCCTATAAACATGGGCTATATCAATCTTATTTGTGCATAGTCTAAGTTCAATGAATGATGGAAACGTTTCAAATGTATTTGTCAATTAAGAATACACAACACGAGTCAAAATTTAGTGTGAAGTGAGTTCAATAATTTAGGTGTTAAGCGAATGAAAAAACAGTTCAACAGCAGTCAGTTCTTTACGAAAGATCATCACATATACTTTACTAGGTAATATCTCCCGACGGTAAAAAAACTTGATAGTATTCTCACAAACAAGACAGAAAAATATGTCGCCACTGATAGCTTTGTAGTGTACCATTAAAATTGATAGTAGCTTGTAAAAGCAAGCTGAAGTTATCCAGAGTTAGCATTGATTGGAGACAAGCATGAATTAGCAATCTGAAATCTAAACATAATTTGCTTCTTTAGCCCTTAACCGATTACTTTAACATTGATAAATCACAATGATCATACCACTGCAAGTAAAGAGAAATTTATTTTATACATTTCCTATATATATGAGGTTGTTGTACGTGTTCTTTCGCAAAAACAAAATTTAATGCCCCGCTCCGCCGATGTATGATGACTTTGATGATACTAAATACTTAACATTATAAAGTTAATTAAATTGTAGAAAGTACTAACTGCAATTGATTGATCTGATAAGAAATATTATAAATATTAAAACCAGAAAATGTATTTATGAATACATGGTTGTTAATTTCGCCATAATATTTGCAGTAATTGGTAAAGTAAAAATAGGGTATGTATGTAAACTCTGTAAGTACAATGTACTACACTGTTGTATGTATCATATTCACTTACAAACAGTTTTGCATTTAACTTGTGTGTGTGTGTGTTTCATAAAATAAGACATGCTATACAAAGTGAACCCACCATCAATACAACGCAACGGTACCCTACTAGTTTCTTCTATTGCTCGTATTCTTAGTGTGTTCCACAATTATATTCATTTCTCGCCTATACAATATTGATATCCTGTGTAGTGTGTACAATACTAGAATGTGTGGAATAGTATTTCTGGGGAACATCTGCAAGTGTTCTATATATAGTGTTATATAGTTATTGGAGGAGAAAGAGAAAAGCCCTATGCTGCCTACATTCACTTTATTTCTGTTGAGTGTAGCTGAACTGTACTCCGTTTGTCTTGCCACTTCCGCTTGCTCCTGTCTTTCCGCTTCTGACTGCTTACTTCCGCTTTGGACCCCCTTGACTTTACTTACGGAGCATCACATCTCACAGAGCGTCATAAGTCATACATAACGTACTACTTAGAACATTCAGATAAAATACACAGTAAATACGACTAGTATAGTTTTGTTCAAAGAATAGCATTTCGGTTGCTTTCCTCTTGTCTTGTAAAAAGGATACATCAAGCAATCTATTCTTATTGCGTCTTCCCTGTTCTGCAGCTACTTCATACGTAGAACAGGGCATATTATATAGTGTGTGCATATCATAAAGGTTCTTTCTAGCATAAATGTTTCTCTATACTCATAGTAATTGGAAAATGCACTTACAAAATAGGGTTTGCATCAAAAATACATAACTAGGTGGTAGAAAAGCAAACTTGGAGAAAGGGAGAATTTTCCTGGTAGTCGGCGACCCAGCTCTTGTACTTCTGTCTGAATGGGAAACAGAAAATGAGATATAGCTACGATGTGATGTGATGACTAACCAAAATTATTACTCTCTTCTTTTTCCACTTTTCTACTTTTTTGCTACATTTATCAGTATGAACTATAACAGTATAAATTGACTATCTATAAAATTACTCTGGGTTGCATCGGAAATCCAAGGAAATGTTCCTTGAAAATGTTTGATGCAGCATTAGTCATCACAATCGCCATTTACTTAGTAATCGAAACAAAGGTCTTCACTGTGTGGCTTATTTTGTTTGTATACCACGAATAGCTAATATTATATGCAAGTCAACATGTTACTAGTGTATGGGTGATACTTAATGCACCTACATAATAATATTTATGATATTTTATGTAGGACTAACTGAATACATGCTAATTCAGTATATTTATTACATTTAAATACGTGTGTATTGAGTATTAAACGATAACTGGTGCAAATACGCATTGAAATTTCTGAACACGAACAGTAGGTGTACTTGATTTATTTCGAGATCCAAATCATTCTTTCATAGTGTTATAGATAGCATTTATTACTTTATATTATGTAGCTACTCTGCCCAATCTTCTCAGACATGTAAAAACACTTAATGATGTGTTGCGTTTGCGTTTTCTCAAAGCAAGACTTGTAAACAAAAATATATGTATTATTTGCATGCATGTATTTAACATTCGGAGGAAGATATACTGCAATATTATGCGTGCATGTGTTTACCTAGAATAAAGCATATACATAAATAGGTACATGTATAGTAGGTACTATATATGTTTACATGAGCTTTACACGTACCTACATTTATTTACTCTGAAGCTCAAACGTCATAGCTTCATGCACATACATTTACTTACATGTAGGTACTGTTCTATTACCATTAGTACTAGCATTAGAACCTGTCTACTGCTAAAGGAAGTTCTAACAAAACAAATCTAATCATAATATTGCAGAACTAAGGTTTGCATGCAGAAATAGGGAGGTCTCCTTCGTCATAGTGGCAGCTTGACTTGCAATCAGTGTAGGCGACTCCATTGTAAGTGCATGAACCAAAAACCAATCCAATTGCTTCTTTCTTTCCCCAACATTCAATCCATAGCTTTTATATTTTTATAGCGACACAATGAACACACATGCTAACAAAACACTCTACACAGTACACACACAGTATTACTGACAATTTCCGAGTTTTTCTATGGTTTGCTTATTCTTTCGCATCACAGCCTTCACTGCTCATCCCCTCACAATTCAAATTGGGAAATTTATGCTTAACCGACGATTCGATCGATAGTCAGGCAGGATAGAACAAAGTCGAAGCGAGTCAAGTGAACTAACAATAAGTTAGCGGCTCTGTCGATCTTGTACTGTGTGTGTATTTATACCACATAATATGTCTACTTATACAAACACATTCTATATCTTATAAGTTATAAATTTATTCTTACATTGTATCAATTCATAATATTACTACCACTTTGATGTAAGGGAATACAACAAAGTAGGTTCTACTACTAGGTAGGTATACATAAGTATAAATATAGACATGTACATGTATAAATGCTGTGTAGCACATGGAATGCCTTGAAATACCAAGTTGTTCTTTATGCTAGCACCTAATACCAATGTTTTATCGAGTAAAGAAGTGACAAGAATTCTCGCAGCTGTATAGCTACTGTGTGCTACAAATACACTTTATATGTAGAAACACTTCCCTGAGGATATTCTATTTTATATTATTACTGAAATTATATCTACATTTATACAAGAGAATGATGAATAGGTATACTACATTTATATCGACATTATAAGCATGAATAATACATTCTGTTGTATGCGTATTCATATAACAAGTTTTGTGTGAATTGGGAGTGGACTGAGTATAGAGCGAGAAGACGATATTTGTAATAAGAGCAAGATCTGGTTCAGTTGAGTCGGGTTGCTGTGTCTTGCTCTCTTTTCATCTGTGGCTCGGCGAGCCTTGCCTGCCACGGATGGATAAATGGGATTTTCCAATTATTTTCTATCCGATTTTTGACGTGACGTGAGACGTGATAGAGGCGGAACCTCAACAGCTCATGTACAACACAATCTCCCAGTTTCCATCTTATCTCCTTTGCACTCTTACAGTCTTCCACAAGGATTGGTGCACTTGAATATTGTTACTTTTCATCATGCAGCAACCATTTTCTTTAGTTTGGGCTTGACAAGAATTTAGGCATATTATATCTTTTTAAAGCTTTACATCAATACATTAACGACGCACCTACTAACAATTTTAATACTCCAACTATTTTTACATTGACATCTGAAACATCAGGTGTGGGAATTTTCTGTAAATTTTAGTAACAATTGCTTGGTTAAGAGGATCTAAAAAAATAATTGATTTGAGATTAGCATCAATTCGTCCATTTCTAACGGAAGGATTTGTATAATATACATTTAATATTTAAATGGTCGATTTTAACTTTACCATTTTGAGATTAATTGATATGATATCACTGTTGATACTAGCTACTAATGGTAGTGTAGTCTTGGCTGAACCTTTAAACTGTATTGAGTGTGAAAAACATGTAATTGTATTTGGTACTTATAACAAAAACAAATGATTCATAGTAGGAGGATTAGGAGAAATCAAGTTAGAATAAATGTAATAACGTACGTGGAGTTTCTTAATAAGCTGAGTGCAAGTTTGTAGAATTGTGCGCTAACTACGTTTGTTTCCATCGCACATCTTCTCAATTCTCCGAGTTTTTGTTTCCTTCATTCATTCTCTCTTCGGTGTCTCACAGAAAGTCCCGTCTTTCTCTTTTCCTTTCCAGTCTCAGTTGAGTTGTGCTGTGAGAAGTTGAGTTGAGTCAGAGTCAAGTTGAGCATTGGATCGTATTGCATTACATTTACTTTAGGAGGAGCATATATTCCTTTGCTATATACAACTGTTAGGAAAGCAGGCAAGTACATTACAGTGCATTACATTTCACTGCCTTAGCGTGCTACGTGATAGCTGGCTATAGTTTATACTGGTGTTATTATACAGTTGAGTTGTAGTAAGTAGGTACATCACTGTTTCGCTATACTGCTATAACATGTTGTTGGAAAGAAAAGGATAGGAGCTCGACTTTACTCGTCTCGAGCTGAGCGGCCGGAGCCATATATCACTTCTAGCTGTCAGATTATTCGCGTCCCACCAACTCCTAGGATACATCCACAAAAGAATAACAAAAGCTCTGCTTTTCTTTATTAAGCGCAGGAAAACGAGGGAGTTTCACAACAGTTCGGTTCAGCTCAGTCAGACAGCCTTCCACTGCTTTACCTATCTACTCTGTATGTACACTAACTCATAGGTTTGGTCGAATACTAACTACAAATATTTAGGTGGCAGGGCTATAGTTTGACTCATATATGACATAATAACCATATATTCCCTGTATATTGGAGCAAAGAGCCCTAGCACAAATGTAAAGTAAAGTAAAGTAAAGCACGAGTACATAACACACATGTAGTTGTAGCAGTAGTAATGCTAGGAGGGTATTATGCATAGCTTAGTTCTTATAATATTGTAGTAATACATTGCTTTGCCGTACGTTACGTTGTGTTACTTTGCTTGACTTGACTTCTCTCTTCAGTCAGCTCACAATCAGAAATTCAGGGAAAGCAAGAAAGCCAAACAGGAAAATCCGAAGCCAAGGAACGTGTAGTTTCTGTATCTGACGGACTCTGAGTTTCCAGTCAAGCCAGAGTTGAACCAAACCTCACGGGGAGTTTGAGTTTCAGTTCAGCTCTTTTCTATTCGCTCACTCAACTCACACATACACACAACCAACCCAACCAACCCAACACAAGACACGATGCAATGCGAACTGAAGTCAAGTAAAGCCAACTCATCTTGCAAGCTCAAGTCACTCACATTGCAAAAGAAGAGCAGAGACAGAAAGATCCGACCAGGATTTCAGAATACACATATACCATGTATATGTACACATCTCTTTTTATACTTTCTGTAGTCTGAACTTCTGAGTGTGTGCTATAAGGTGGCATCTTTATGTTCACAACATATAAATACATTTTATATTAGTAAAGGTATCATGTAGCTAATGCACTGGTATGGTGTACCTTTTGTATTTACAATGTATTTGTACACTATGAGTATAGCTGTAGTAGAAAAGAGAACAAAAGGAGGTATATGCATGAATATTGCTAGAGAATAGTTTTAGTGAGTGAGACTTAGAGACGACTTCCTTGTGTGTGTTCAATATATGAAATATGTATAGAAATACACACAGAACAGAGGCTAAAACATAATCTCCGTGGTTCTTGTTCCTCGCACTCACACTTTTGTGTGTGTATGTGTTGTTATACGATGCATTATGCTGTCCTGCATTACTTATACATGGCTTTTCTATTCTAAGCCGTACGTGTACTCCTACTAGGTGTGTTCTTATACCAGTCGACTTTAGTTTTGCTTCTCTGATCCTTTTCTGATCTGATCTTCTTTACTCCTCGTTTTGGTTTCGGCAATGCCACTTCCTATCCATCCTCCCGTCTCTGTGAACGTCGACTCTTTCTCTTGACTAGTACTGACTTACATTACGAAGTCAAAGCTTTTTAGCTCCGCATTCTCTGTTTATCTGTAGTATTATACTATGGCCTTCATTGTATGCCAGCTCCTCCAGCACAAAGGATTCTTATGGATATTGTTCGATTTCTAAAGGATTCCCTGATTTTAGCCTAGGCCTTTCCTTTCTATTCACGTTTTCTTTAGTACAACAATTCTATGTCTGTAGCTTTAAGCTTTTTTCAGTTTTCCTCCAGATCTACTTTTCGATGATTACATTGTGGTGTGACGTTTTTTGTGGTGTGTTCTTTTGGTTGGTTTCGATGTCTACTTTTCTAACACAGTGTGTATATAGCTCAGCTCTAGTTTATTGCCATAGTTCATTCTTTGGAAATTTGTCTGCCTACCTTTTTCTGTCATTTGCATTGTGGTTTGGCCGTCTTCAGTTTAAAATCGTCGTCATTTGTTTGTAGTAGGAAGATTTCATGTATAAATTCGTGTATGAAATCCTCCATCTGCATTCGTACCTATTAGTAGTTTTTCTCAGAACTTTTTCGCTCTATTTGCATTCAGACAAACTTTTCAGACAGAACTTTATATGAAAAAACTGTACATTAGGTAGTAATAGAGTTTTCAGGAACAGGATTGTTTGGTTTCATTCAATAAATACAGCAGGATAGACAATCTAATAAACTAGATATGACGTAGTAATAGGCATAATGAACTTTGTAAGGTAAATACATAGTAGACCAACATGGTACACTATTACTAATTGTACATATATACAACCTGCTACACTGCTACCTACAATGCGTACAATATGTAATTGGAAGAATGCGTTAGGATGTATCTAACGGTTGCACATCGTAAATTCATTCATCTTAATAAATAATGTGATGATAATATCAATTCATAAGTCATAGCTAACAGGTATACACGTAACGACTTATTAAATCATCGCAAGGAAATCCTGCAGTGAATGAATCGTAAAAGCAACGTAACAGATATTTATTTAGTATTCTTGGAGTATGTCTAGAGTGCAATAACATTTAATACTATAATTTAGATTGTAAATGCATTATAGACTTAGGCTTTGATAATTTATTAGTGTGGAGCAACTGGATGAAGTGAACATAACAAAACAACTAATGAATAAAAGCTACAGTTTATTCAGCATGGTGTATTATACAACGTATGCTTCACAGTGTTATAGTGTTAAATAATATCCCCTTACACTACCTCGAAGAAGAAATAAAAATTTATGTTGTGTATATCACATGTACATAAAAGATACAAGTACTGTTGATGACTTTGTGGTGTTTAGAGCTATACTAAAGGTAAGTTAATGAGTCTAGCTTTACAAGCTTAAACATGTTGTAAAATGAAAACCAAGGCGAGCCACTCTGAAGGTGCTCTATAACAAAGCTCAAAACATTGTTGAAGTGCAAATATGCTTGTACAGATGCAATACTCGCAGAATACCACGTCTCGCTACCAGTTGATGGTATCCAGTCTTTGTGTGGGTAATAGTAATCAACCAAGGTGGTCTGGTGTAGTTAAAGAATAAATATCTGTACAATCACAGAAACTACAAGTTTACAGAATTAGAGATAGAGAGGTTCATGTTTTGGTGAATGGAATGCACACAACTACCTAAGTACTAAGTATGTAATGTAGTCAGGTGGTGAGTGTAGAAGAGAGCTACATAATATGAGATTGCTTGTAAAAATATAAGCTGTATGTAATATGCATATCTACACCTTGTGTGCGTGTATTTATATGCAGCTTTGTGAATTGAATGACTCACAATTCGTATCATTATCACTATTACAATTAAAGAAACATTATTCTTCAATTACGACAGAGTGCACAAAGAGAAAAATGAAATTTAAATTGGCTCAGAGTTTCAAACGCGAAGCGGAATATAAAAATAGAGGAAAACTTTACTGAAATCAAGCTGTACGTTCTATGTTCAAGTTGGAAAGGGGAGAGTGGACGGAGAGACTAACTTCTTTCACAAGAACCGAGCTTCTGAACAATCTTTACTTCCACTTGGCTACGATAATAGAATGTTGTACAATCATTATCACAATCTTGAGTTTTTCCTTGTTTTTTCTGTTATTACTATATTCTATTCTCTGCTTTTTGTGTCGTAACTGACTGAACAGGCACGGGGAGTCTACGTCACTCTTATTACTATCTCATTCTTCTCTCAGTTACTTTTACACACAGTTCTCAACTACATAAATAATCATTCTGACAGATTTTCAGAAACCATTAAAAATATTGCAAAACATTTTCATTTTGACTCATATTCTCCTTTTCAATTACGTGTAAAACGTAATATTTTTATGGTATTACCAGAATAATGTTGAGACTATTAGTAAATACCTAGCTTGTTTTTTTATTCCAGGAAAACTAGATGGTTAATAGTTACGTATGTGTATAATATTATTGGCTCTTTTCAGTAGTTGAAGGATAGTATTTTTGTTACGTATTTCAATTCTTGTCTACTTCCCACATCTTTTCATCTACACCAGAGTTGTAACGTTAAGTAACTTCATTGCTGATGATGCTCGCAGTAAAGAACAACTGCGCTCCCAGTCACACTCACATCTTAATCCTTATCTTCTTTCATCTCTTGTGTATTTGTCGTAGCTGTCTTGACATTTCACTTCCTTCATTTCGGATAAGTTGTAGGCAAGTGTTGCTTCAGTTTGTAATTCTTAGCCAACTACAGCTGAAGAATTCGCATATAACGTAAATTGTGGGAGGAACGGATGATGTTAGTATTGTGATGAAACCACATTTCACTGTAACCTCGTACCTAAAACATTCAAAATCCGGTTTTATACACAAAACAAATACATACAAATGTCATATAATGTACCTAATCTTGATTTTCCTTAGATTGTGAGATTGTAACCTGACTCTGTTCAGAAAATATGTAGTATACATATACACAGTTGTATGGCTTCTTCTTCTTAAAGTAGATCTTTCTCATTTCGGGCTAATTATATAGAAACGATGGGAGTCTTAGGGTAGAAGCCAAGTAATGGAGTAATAATGTAACACTCGGAGGCTGTACATCTGGCGGATAGCATCACTACCTGAACAGAAAAACATCATTAGCATAAAAGATGACATTAGGATAAATATCTTCAACCTATTTCAAAGTAGGTATAGAGGTATTGTACAAAATACCTATACACAGTTCTTCTTTACATTAGAAATAATAATACTAGGTAAGGATTTTCAAGTCTATTGATACAAACTGATAACGTAAATAATTGCATATCAGCCTTGTTTTTGTCAATGAGAAATTCGAAACGGAATTTATAAGAAATAGGTTATTATTTTATGACTTGTGTGAGAAATTGATACATGCGAATTGCGAATACCTCACACATTGATACAAATAGAAGGTGAGCAATTCATCAGTGCAAATAGTTCAGCCGATCGTAAAGGAATGCATCCTTCTGTACAACGTTCTATAAGGTATGTAGGAAATATGTATTGTTGCTGCAGTACATTGAGAAATATTTACATTCGCTAGAAAATTGCACTTGCACAGTACACACACATAAAATTGTTTACCACACTCTACAAGGCTAAGAAACTGTGATGCAGAAAATTGGGAAAGTCAACCGCGTATTGCACACAGCAGATAAGTATACCACGACAAGTTAGATTGCACTTCTAAAAAAATGTAGACACATACCTTAATTGTTTTTTGCGTATTCAATGTTTGTATCAAAAACCGGCCAGTCAATGCACTATAAAACGTAGCTACAATAATCGTGTGCATTACATGTATTGCACTTAATGCACACACACGGTATCTCGGAGTACTACAGTTAAAATTACAGGCCACCCTGGACTTTGTACGTGTTATAGTTCACAGTTGGCCAGACGAAAATGTTTAAAAACATTTTCTCAATATTTTCCTTTAACTATGTGCAATACCAATTTACAGTGGCTTGATTTGCGGTGAGTGCATACTGCATTCAGTGCATTGCGTCGCGTGTGGTTATTTTTATGGTCCTTTTTTTCTTTCATGCTTCCTATCATTATAATCTTGTGCTTTTGAAATAATTCTATTACAAGTAGGTACTATTTGTGGATTAATGTAACTGGTTACAGAAAATACGTACACTAGCTTGCATACCTATCCATGTCGTTGTTCTGTATACAAATGTTAAAATTCAAAATGTTTGTGGAGGTCTGTGTAAGTAAAAGTAATAAATTTTGAAACGACTCCATCAAAAATCCCTGTCATCCTTCCCCCTGTTTTCTGTCAGCAATAGACAAAAAGGCAGCACCTGTGTTAAACCAGAAAATAACAAAATAATTAAAAATGTAGGTAGGTACCCTTGTAGATGGTATTCACCTTGGTGGTTCAAGTAGCATACTGTATATGATGGCATGCATACCGCGTTTTTTAGCGGCAAATGTTGTGTTAGGGTCTGTTTTGCCTACATACACATTTACACTACACCTACTTACTATAAACAGTTCATTATAATAAATGAGTGTATAAAACTATATTATACAGTAAGAGTACTTATGTATGACTTTTATTATCTTTATGTGCATTCTAATAGTAGATGCATATCGAAGAGAGCCAACTGACGCTGCCGACTAAATAACTAACTGTTTTTTAGGGTAGGCGGGTTGGTAGGTAGATTTAGAATTAACATTCGTTTACATCACATCTGAATTTATACATCTCCTCTGTATTATATACGTATCAAATACACCATGTAGCTATTGTACATGCATAAAACTGGTTAAGCTAAGTTGTGGGTTTATAGCAGACCATTGACAAGCCATATTATGAATTTCCATTCACAGCTATATCTGTATTCAACTGTGTTGTTTCAAGTTCACAGAATATTATGTAATAATCATATATCTCTTTGCGGAGCACTTGCAGGCAGAGTGTTGTAGTTGCAAGTGTGAGTACAAGACTGTGTTGGTGTGAGAGAAGTAAGCGAGAACTACGGCGGTTTAGAGAGAAGCCCCATAATACTCAAAGGGTCATAAATTTCCCTCGTGATCCAGTAGAATTTCATTTAAAACCATTATTTCATACTGGCACTTTACTTTGCATTACGAGGCTCACCAGTGCTTCTCTCTCCAACTGGAGTATAAGTATTTCTACATATATATCTAACACTACGTCATACTGCAATACACTGACTGCCTTACAATGCAATGTGCATTCGAATTCACACGAATTAACTCATATTCCCCTGTCTACGTTTGTTCCCCAGTTATACACATACTTAAACACATTTATACTGACATGTATAAAACATTGTATACCTATAGAATACGTATATTCGTTATAATTATACATACAACCTACAAGGTGTTGTGTATACATAGATGTATGTATACACATGTAAATAACATACTATAATATGTATCTCAACTTCATAGGAAAATGTTATCCAAATTGTGGTAGGGACTTGTAATTTTCAAAATAGATTTTGGTAATTGAATTGTGGCACAGTATTGAATTGTACGTGATATAATGCTGGTTGTCATATTCTAGTCAGTAAATATTTACGAAGAAGGAGACTAAGTGTATATTTCGTCGAGAGTACTGTTATCTTAATATTAGTAGGTTGTAGTAGGTACGTGAAGGTGTACGTACTTATTACTGATATTACTATTCTAGGTGTAGACGTCTAAACAACTGTGTATTATTGAAGAGCAAATGAATTCATTTAATTTGAGAGCTTATCTCTCGTTCATCTGCTGACACAAGTTAAGTGTTGGGTTTCAGTGCACCACTATTGCAAGCCCCGAAATAGAAACTTTGTTGTAATAGTAGGTACTATGTATTTACAGATAATATATAACTGTTTCTCAAGAAGACAGGGCGAAATAGATTTGGAAAACAATCTCCTTGTCTTGTTGTTATACACAGCTCCCATTTTCATCTGTGTGTAAGGAAGAGGAGTAGGAGCAGAGTCAGTTAAACTGTAGTGTCTTGTCTTACGATGTTCAACACTTCGCTTTTCATAGGACGAGGGCGATTTAGTGCAAAGGCAATAAATAACAAAGTGCAGATATGCTTTGTCGCCTTGTTATCACTACATCCATACTTAACTCATCTTCAACTATAAATAATAACTGCCTAAAACCATATGCGTGTAATATGCTTCTTTTACACTACATACCACCGTAGACCCACAGACTTATATTTCCTCCGGCTCAATCCATATAATATTTTAGTAGCTATTGAAAACTTAGTTGGATTAATAAAGAATCGTTTCGGTCCTTTGAAACAAAGTACTTATTAATACTGTTATTTAATTATTTATTACTATTATTATTATTATTAATTTAATTGAAATTTGAAAGAGAACCCTTTCAGTTACCTACGTAAGAAACTGATTGTATAAAATATGCTGCTGTCAGTAAATTCAGATGGAATCCATAATAATACTGTATAGTATTTCGTATACTTCATCAATTTATTTTTGTGTATTTGTAAAGAAGAAGGACTTGTCAAACGGAGTAAACCAGACTAAGTCTATACACAGATGTGTCATGTAATCTGCAAATACTGTACAGGAAGCGGTGACTTGACGTTTGCGTATCTAAATACCACTGATCTATAGGTTTTACCAGAACGTACGTATATAGATTCCACGGTTTGGATATTCGGATCCCAAGAGTTCTCATCGAGAACCCTTCCCCTGGGCTGAATATATTTTCAAGTTTAGCTTGATAGATTGGCAGATTTATTGCGCTCTAGTAAGGCGACATCACATCGCTCTTCAATTTATTATGCAATGCTTTCCTCCAAAGGCATGTCAATGCATTGAAATTCTATCCCATCGTAGAAATATCTGCATTTCATCTTGAAGGGTGCAGCTCCATCCGTTTGACATGATCCATTCGCTTCGTATTGATATTGCATCTTCCCATCCAATTCCATCCTAAACAAACAAAATAAAAATACTATGATATAGTACTTCCAGTACATACAACTTATACAACACTGATACAACTGTTTTTTTCTATATTTAAAAAATAAGATTAGTAAGTACAGAATATACTAAAGAGCTATGCTACTGCTTTAGTTCTAAGATTTCATTGTATTTCACATTTCATGGTGATAAGTGTCAGTGTGCTTATATGGTAGTTGGTTCATAAGGGAGTGTAAAAACTTAGCATACTGCATGTAGGTATACAAAATCAAAAATGGTTTTGTGGGTTGACTGTCCCCTTCTATTATACTTGACTACAGACCCAAGTTTAAAAAATAATTGTGTTTTACGACTGTAGCATACAGTCTACTTTTTCTATAGCTATCACGTGCATGGTAGTGTAATGTTGTATGCAAATTCGAATTCAATTCCTACCAGTCACCAAAAGATTCAATTCAACTACTTTATGCGTGTTCATGTCCGTACGTCTGCTGAAGCTACGCATACTTGTACAAAATACCCAGTGAGCACAGATAATTACCATAATGCAACATACGTAGACTGCTGTACTATATACTCTTGTCTAATACACGACTATGTAGCATTGCTCTGGATTTTAATTAATTTTGAAATTCAAAGCTGCGTGGATGTAGTAGGCAGGGCTGAAATAGAATGCATAGAACTGAATTGAATGTCAGCTTGTCAACTTGAAGCATCCATGCTTAAATTGCATTTTACATCCAATGGAGAACTCAAATGGCTGACATTATATGGCAATAGTAAAAACGAGAATAGAAAAGCATGTGTAATGCGTGAATGGGGGATCACACACACAGCAGCACCCAACTGTAACTATACTAGTAGACGCGAGACGAACGAGATCATGCGTTATTGTATATTCAACATTCTCTTGTATTTCATTGTGTATGTGTGGCTGCTGAAGTGGCATTTTATACAATTAATCTTTTGAAGGGCGATTTTTTATACACAGGGGACCATAAATTTATTTTTGCATATTATATTGAATCTAGTGTGGTTTTAATTGCTAAGTAAACTGAAGGATGGAAAAATGGATATACATTTAGCTGATTCAGGTGTAAATAGTATTAGGTAACCCTTCCCGTTTAAATACACTTGCATATTATTTCAACTAATTAAACTCTGTTGTTTTAAATGTATACCATTCACTAACAGACAAATATCTACTCATTCATATTATAAAATACTAAAATTATATCATCTGAAATTTCTGATTCGTCATTCAATAAACACAACAAAATAATTTTTGTATAAAATACAACGTGGTATACACCTAGAGATACAGATACTAAATACAGAAATTCATAATCGATAAATTTCCTGGATGCTATGTATGTGCTGGAGGAGAGGAAAGGAAATAAAATCTGACAAAGGATCGAAGACTATAAAAACATGCCACATGAGATTTGGGAAGAATGGTCTTAATGAAATGAAGATCCTTCGAATAAATAAGTGAGAGAAAAAGAACACATCGAAAACCTCATTGGAAGCAGGGGGCTGCATTTAGATTGGAGATGAAACGTTGATAAGGTTTCAGTTCTGGGATCGCATCACATCTCTGCTGATCTCAACTTATCTGACCAAAAGGAACGTGATGGGATGTGATAGCGAATCGAATTATCAAAAGCTTTGCTTCTATCACATCGCCTCTTTCGTTTCTCGCTGTGTCATAGACGTGTCTCATATTCTTCTCAAACACAGGCACTACTAACTTTCTGTCTCTCTCCTACCATGTAGTATATAGTAGTACAAGTACACAATAATACTCCGGGAAACTAGACAAAACTGACTGGGACTACATATACAACTGTGCTGCTCACCAACATCAAACTTCAATAGACGAAAAAAAAATTCTCGCTTGCTCACTCTGTACCGTTCTCTATTCTATTATTTTCTTGTCTCGTGTAGGGAAACTTATTCCTACTTCCAAATTGCGTTGCGTTGTACATTTTCCATCTGGGCGTCAGTACACCATTCTTATTGACGGCTTCGGTGCACATAATAATAGGAAAGCTCTCTATATTATTTTCTACGCTGTACTTCCATACTATGTGTAATATACTACTCTTGCTATGTGAGTATATTATTACTATCTGTATGTGGATGTATTAACAAAAAATATCCAGTAGGTAGGTAGGTACTGTGTGTATATTAGGTATGTGAGCGTGATATGTGTGTTCTATATAAACTGAGTATGTTTTAAGCCTGTAGTTTTGTGTATTGTACGTAGGAGATCATCTTTTTATCTCTCACACTCTTTACTAACTCTGTGTCTATTGTGCCTTGTAGAGTATTGCATTCTTTTGTATTTCCGCTGCGTAGTGTACTGTGTAGTAGCATGGAGAATTGCTTTGTATTCCACAATTTGGTTGTGATGTACGTAAAAATGAGGATGGATTACTCCCTCGGAGGGAGCCGTTCCTTAATATGCTAAGCATTCGTCACTCCTCAAATTCGAGTAAAGGTCCTGTTCATCCCAATCGAGAGCAAATAGACAAACTCTTCAATTGGGACACAATTGTTGTAATATGCTATCTCGGGATAATGAGGGAAAACTTTCGATGAATCATACCAAGCCAATTGTTAGTAGGGGCACTTAATCTTGTCCAATCAATCTATGTGAACATTTTCTCCTGCTTACAGCAGCAGTTGTTCATGCATTCAATAGAATCCTTCCAAGAACTCAAGCGCACTCAATTCACTTCTATGTATAGTAATACATGTAATGTATAATTCTATACAACTAAAATATCTACAGCAGAGTAGAATTTATAAGCTTGTGTGTATAGGTGAACCAATAATTTATGTGTTGACAACACTGTACCTATTTAGTAAATAAATTCTCTTGAATTGAAAAAGTTTTTGTTGGAATTCTCAACATTGAATTTATAATACAATTCAATTCTCGTCACATAGTCACATCTTTGCTCATTTTATTTTGTAACTAATTTCGATTTTGTATTGAATATAGTTGGTATGTGTCATGTATTCGGAATTTAATCGTTATTGGCACATCGGTTTAAGTATTCGGTTAGGTATATGCTACATAGGTAACTAATGCATGTATGTGAGTAGTTGGTAAGACGAAGTGGGAATGAATAGTGGGAATGGCAGAGCTTAGAGTGTTGTGCAGTGTTTCAGTTGCTAAAGTTTCTGAGTTGGTTCGACGATGGAGGAACCCCCTCTGCTCTGCTTTCCTCTTGTCGAAATAATCAATCTTTGTCCAAATTCTACTCCTTCCATCCATCGCCATTGCATGAATTTTTCTTTCCTTTCCGATGCTCTGCCATACGATGCCAGGAGAAGAGAGAACAAACCAAGCCAAAGCAAAACAGACATAGGAGAGACGGAGAACAGTATACTGCTCCACTACAGTATACATTACACAGTATACAACCTTACGTACGCGCCTGGCCCGTAATGTTCCTCTGCCATTATTTATCTTGTCTTGTCTCCTTTTCTCCTCCTGTCCCTGTCCTTGTCGCTTTCCCTGACTCAACTACACTCAACCCATGCCAACCATCAGCCTTTACCTTACTGTACTATTTCCATTCTCTTAAAACACACTTCTCACAGCAGTGTCTTATAATCATAGTATTACATTCAAATTCAACCATGCTTTCCGTATATATCACATGATGTTAAAAGTCCATTTGTTTAGGTATTTTCATTCTAGTATTATTTTAGTCTTTGCGTTTGTATTATATTAAGTATATTATAACAAAGTTATGTCTCTAATTGTTTCATCATTCTACAGACTGAACATGAGTAGCTTTATTAAAGTATTTCTTATTTAAAAAAATGAGACGGTAAAAATAATGTCAAAAATCCAACAATATTTAAGCTTTCAGTGATTGATGGTTGTCTTTGTTCTACAAAAGGTAATTAATTATTGAGATTCAGAAATATTTGGCGTATCTACAAATTCTAAAGACATGCGAATAGTTAAACTAAAACTGTCACTATATTTATAGCATTTTATAACATTTTTTATTTTGAGGTAAGATAAGATTAGTTATAAAACTACATTAAACTAAAACTTTTGCTAGTACTTCTACAGATACTGTATTGAAAGAATGTTCAATCTACACAAATGGATTTAATAATGAAAATTCTAAATTACGAAACAAACTTCTCGGGGTATATCTTTGGCTAATAATACAATTATTTTGATATCCTTAGTTTTAACTTGCTAAAATCAAAACTGGTTCGTACATTCTAGGATACTTTGGCATGAGTTGACTTTCCAGATGACCTACAACATTGCACACATACGGCATATGTAAGTCAGGTGGACAGCTTGGTAATAGCCAGTTGGATTTATGTAGGACCTCGGTTGTAAGATACTCTTGGATCATAACACGAGACCATAAAACGAGTTGAAAATGTGCTATAAAAGATTGCTGTTCAAGTTTGCTGAGGAAAGTAACAAGTAGGTAAAGCCAGAAGACATATAAAGCAGAAAGATAGGTTTGTAGATTATTCCGATGCGTATTCACTTGATATTACTGTAATACTAAGCACAGTATAGCAATAGATGCACTACAACTACAACGTGTATTCCCGAGACGTATCCATACGCAAGTGAATATAATGCATAGCTAAAATGTGAGTACGTTATAGAAGCAATATTAGGATCTTGTAGTGAATGAATTGTAAAGCAGGAGCAAAAGCAGTAGTAGAGTTATAAGAAGACAAGGCGGTGGCCATATAATACTTAATGTCTATTAGGGTCATAAAATTAAGCAAAATGACTCGTTTGGTAGGGTTTATCTCAGCTCGGGCTATTTAAACGACCATAACTGCCTTGTTAACAACATACTTACTCTTTCACTCTCTTGGTTCTGCTCAGTGCTGTGTTTTACTCTTGAATCCAGTCTTCACACAGCAATGTAATGCACTCGGCTCTGCTGCAAAGTTATCCTTGTGTATAGTGAGTTTGGTGAGCGAGGTAGTAATAGTAGTAGTAGTCTTGTAGCATTCTTAAACACATTATCTCTTTTTATGCCTTCGTTTCATTCTGCTCTCTGTTCTTTCTGTATTACTTTACTTATTGTATTACTTTACGACGAGTTTGCTATCGTATCACTCTATAGCAGGGTACAGTGTAAGGATAGGTACTAGATACACACTGTTCGTATTTTACCTACCACATAAAATACGCACAGATATACTTCAGATTATTCCTTGTATACAATCTCTTGACTTGACTTTACACTGATTGTGTGAATGGAATGAAATGAATGAATAAATATGCTATAACTGTAAGTGTTCTGTGTAAAATCATTGCCACAGACGAACCGACGAAACCACCACATAATATATTGAGCTCGCTTAACTTGCTACATTATATTATACATATAAATACAGGGGTTTACGTTTCTCTGTACGCTAAAACTATGTACCTAATGCAATATAAATGTTTGAGGGAGTCATTTAGTATATTGGGATACAGTAAATAATACTACATATATCTTCAGACTTACACATACCTAGCCTGCCTGCTGTAAATGACTCTGACTGTAGAGTAACATTATACTTTTACAATGTATTGTAACATTTATGTATATTATAACATACCATAAAAACCTGTAGCTAGCTATAAGATACCTACACCGATACATGAAGTTGTATACATAATGGTTTATGCTATTATTTGTACATGTATAATACTATTAAATACTATATTATGGTCATGGCACCACAAATAGTTCTAGTATTACACCAATTTGGCTAGGTACATAACTACATACAGTGGAACATGTTTATAATAGAGTCATCATCACTTCATAAAAATAATAATGTGCAATGCACTGCTGTAGCAGTAAATTCTAATGAAAGTAATAATAATGGTTTGTTAATTCAAACTACTGTCTCAATCACTTAACACTCAATTATGCTAACAATACTAATGGCTTTTGAAACATATTGCCGTCATTATACATTGTTCACAGAAATTTATTATCTGTACAACTTTAGCTCATAATACTTTGGTGGTCCAGTACAGTAGAAAGAAACGTGCTGAATAAGACATCAGTAGTGCAGTAGTAAAACCCATTACTTGCGTTATCCATGTTAATGTTACTAAGTTCCAGTACAGAATATTATACGCTAGCAGACTATACCTTTTCTTGTGGCTTGTATAGGTACTTACAAAATATTATTATGCATGGTGTATCATAAACCTTTCGTTCAGCTGATGGTTCTTTAATTATTGCCATTATTCGTCCGTATCCGATTTATGAAAACATAAGTGACCCTTTACGGCTTCTCAATGACTCATTATGACGGTATAAGTTATTGAAACTAAACACGTTAATTTGCTATTTACACAGCGATAACACTATTTTTGCCGTCATAATAAAGGTTGTTTACTCTTTTCCAGGCTATATGATATCATGCTTTTTTTTAGTTCGTTCAACTGAGAGCTGAAAAACACTTTTATTGTAATAAGCAGCTGTGATGGGACAACAGGAAATAACTAGTTTTTGTAAAACGAGACGAAAATAGTATTATATTCATGATTTACAAATATGAATATTAGTAAAATATTGATGCTAAGAATATTTTTACTGTATCGCAGGAAAATTAATTTGCAATACGAATTAACAGGTTCATTTGTGCCCGTCACTGAGTAAAGTATTTTAAAATACTGAAATAAGCGTACGGAACACAGGAGACAGATATTCAAGTACGTAGCTGGTGCATTATATGATTGCAAATCCAGCAATGGAAAATATTACACATGAAAATGCATAGCACTACAGTGAAGAGCCGACTACACATCCTTTCGTTCGTATCTAATATTCTCCAAAGAATATTCCCCGTCTCATCATACATCCCTCCCTCCTGTTTTCAATTTCAATTTCGAATTATATTACACAACAGCTCTTGTTCTCTACTGTCATGTAGTTTCGTGTTTGTAATGTGTGGGAGCTATCTTCTTACAACTGTAATTCAGATATTATTATGTGTGTATTACAATTCCATTATACACATAGAGGCACTCGTATTATTCTGCATATGAGAACTTTTGTTTGGTTTACATATTTCCTTGTTGCATTATAATATATCCATAGATATATGCGCAACGTTAAATGCAGCTAGTGAAAACTGGTATAGCTATAATACTGTGACTCAACTCAACTATCAAATGGTCTTTTGGACAATGCACACACAATACAATGCAACACTACACAACGAACAAACAATGGATTGCTTCGCGATGCGCGAAGGAAAGACTTGCTCGAATATATTTTGCCATCTTGCCTGTTTTCTATAGTTGTTCTTAAGCCGTGTTGTAGGTATACTATATGTGCAATTCTCCAGCAAGATAGGTAGATAATACGACATCGTAATATGAGTGTATGCAATGAATCATGCAGAAAGGGAAGACATGACTCGACATTCAAATTTCAAGACAAGACAACAGTCTCGTCTACAAAGTACAGTCAAACCTTCACAATTTACAATACGCTGCACAATAGACACGAGAATTTCAGCTGAACTCAGCATTGCTAGTAGCTCTGAGTTGTCTTGCATGTAAGTAGCAAAGCAAGGCAGACAGAGGCACATAGTTTCTTGACTACTTGCTCCGGAGTATTTGCTTCCTACAATATAATTATACACGTAAGAGTATTAGTATTTTCCATGTAGTTTATTCTATCTTCTATCGCTAATGTTTATATAATACCTACAGATACACAGGAGCTGAATAATTGAATACGTATACCTTACAAATTCGAGGTCTCTTCTGTAGTGACTGAATGTACACTATAAAATATTTGTTACCATAATGCATTGTGCAAAGTGATTATTATTGTTCTGCTAACATGCCAGAGCCAGAGGAGTACTTACAGTCACTTTATGGTATGTACTACCAATTTGAATTCATGGCATACCATGCACTACCAAGAATCTTAGCCGAATCTATGTACAAGCCAATTCAATACCTATAGATTTAGCCTCGTACTCGTACTACGAGTACTAGGGCATAAATATCTGTATGTGCTATGCATTCCCTCCTGGTATTAAACAGAGAAGAAAATATATGCAAGATCATGCATTATTAGTTTGTGTGAACTGTTCTTCTGTTATTTTACAAATTTAGCATTGAAAGCTCCTGTTCAACTGTTTGCTACAGCTTAGGCCGTTCTGTAACTGTTACCTACACTAAATTTAGTTTAGGAAACTGAACCGAAAGGAAGCACTATTGTAATAGAGTATCTGTTTTATAAGGGAAGTGCTCTCTCATAAATTAAGGGCGCTCTACAGAGAAAGTAGCGACATTTCGGAATTAATTCCGCATCGGCGGAAGCATTAATCGAAAGTTTCACGCCTTCCTGATCCTGATTTTGCTGAAACCTATGAATTGCATTGCATTACATCAAGTCACATTACATTACAGAACACTGAATTGGTTTCGTGTGTGTTGGCTTGATTTTCCCAGAGAATTTATGTATTACCTAGTAAATGCAGGTTAGACCGATATCAGAATGGCAAGTCAACTCAACTCTAAGCAAGTCACATAACAAAAGAGCTACTACTACTACCAACTATATGTTTACATACAAGCATTCATAAGTGTACTATGCACTACGTTGTAAGTCACTATCAGTTCATCCTTTTACTCATATAAGACCGGGTTGTATTTGTATCTGTACTTTCAACTACAAAATTCCCATTTATATACTAACATAGGCAAAGGAATACTTTGGTAGCTTAGCTTTATAAATTGCTTACAATGTTGATAGGAGTGAATATGAGGATGTGGAACTGAATTCTGAATTAAGTAACATTTGTATGTGATGTAGCATAAGGACATCGGATGTAGTGCTGCATATCATCGGACGGAACTCGTCTGATACATCGATACGTTTTATATTAGTTACTAGCATGTATCAGAGTTTTAGCATAGTACTACAAACTGTAGCATGCACACTAAAAGTGTCTTCTTTGAGTTCTATCTATATTCTGTTTATTCAGCGTGTTAGATGGCTGAATTCACATTGCTTTTACTATACCTACTACTACTGCTAGTATTAAAGCCACAGTGCAATCGAGAAATTGTGCCTGGATGTGAGAATTAATGGAAGCTACAATAAATTACGTATTAGATCGCCCTGCTGAGTCTGAATCAATTACCAACCTGAAAACTAACAATATAAGTGCATAGAACTATTATAGTAGGGAGCAACATTAGAGCGCAGAATCTCTCCATTGTGTATTACACTTACTTTTAGAAAAGACGAACTGACATATACTAGACAGTAGACAGTACATCACACCATAACCCTTTTTCACTTTCCTTACTCACTATGTATACACATGGGTACATCACTAAAGCTTAAATAGTACAAACAATGTATTAATATATAGGCACTACAACTTTATCTACCTAATTCATCATACATAGTGCAGTGCGGTCCCATAAAAAATAATGCATACCTGATGCGATGGTTGGAAATGAATCTCTAATTCCAATTGCCGTGTTTATTACACACTTACCTACATACAAATGCATTGCAGACTGTCAGTTTGTGTGTGTGTACGAAAACAAAAAATACGAGGGTGTTATTTTTGGGTGGCTCTTGCTGTCACTTAAGATACTATCTACTAATGATAATGATTATTAATACTACTAGCGAGTTGAATCGATTGTATTCCGAGTTAGCAGTTAGGATAAATTATGTGATGGAAACTGACGTCATGTGAAAGTGTTCTGAAGAGTCAAGTCTGGTGTTTATACCACACCATGCATACAAACCACCACACCGGTACATACTGGAAGAGAGTTGTGTGTTATGTTGTGGCACGAGTGACTGTATTGTTCTATTGTACACGTCAGAAAATTATAAAGAACGAAAGACTGTTACACACTGTGCTCGATTAATATAATACACTAGAGCCATAGTTGTAGTAGTTTTGTAGTTACTTATGATTATGGATAAATGTGTAGTTTTAGGCTACAGACTCATTACAATATAGAAGGTAATTAGTATAAGGTTATACTCAATGCAGGCACAATGTTGAATAGAATATGTGTATCAGCAGGAGCTGGAGTGTACATGGTGGATGTGATGCTTATGTAAAACCTTGTTTCAATCCAACTGGGCTAATCTTTATTGTATTATAAGTATGGTTTGGTGTTGCGTTGCGGAAAGTTCTGATGTTCAGATAAGCTGAAATGTTAATTAATTAGACATCTTCGTGTGGTGGTTATTGCACGAGTAGAGTAGGTATTAATAGAATATCCCTCTAGTTTGTTTCAAATGTTTCGTGATGCTCTTAAGTACTTATTCATTTACACAACACTTTTAGTCTCATAAAATATGATGTACTATTGCGTATTGTTGCTCGTAAACATTTTAGGAGTAGTCATAATTTTTTGGTTATCTGATCCAGTGCACATGGATCGAAATTGTAAACAAGCCAAACCCCATTTTTACATACGCATATAAATATTACGATTTATGAGTAATAACTACCACAATATTATTCTTATCTTTATTATCATGTGCTCGTAAACAATTCGTCGTGCTTATGAATGCTAATAATACTCTAAATCATCATTATTATAAATGTTAGATGATTTAAACAGTGTTAATTTACTTGAGTATGTAGGAGGGATGGTTCCACATTATTTACATGTTTTTCGCTGCATTAATAGATACCTATAATATACTTTTGTAGAACAAAAATTTGTAAAAGCATGTAGATGATAAAAGACTTTTAGATCCCTACATCACATCCCTTGTGTGCCTTGACTACTAGGTACACTAGAAGTTGTACAAAAAAAATTCGCGCAACTCTCTAGAATTTAAGTCAGTAAGCTTAACTAAACTAAACTTCAGTTAAGTTCTGCTCAACTGAAACTTATCTTTTCCATGCACCATGCTTGCCTTGTCTTGCATTAAATTCCCTCCTTGACTTTTCATAAAGTGTCTAGCTAAGAACAGTAGTGCTGCAAAAGACACGAAAATAACACACGAACGAGAAATTGCATAGAGATAGAATGGATTGGGCTGAAGTTAACATGAGCAGTTGAGAGAAGAGCTAGGACATAAGTTTCCAACTCTTCTTGTGCAGATATCTTTCAGTGAGTTGAGAGAGTCGAGAGAAAAACTCGACATGATCAAGCAGAACAGAACAGACGAAGCTGAACTGTTGTGTTGCTCGCTGAACTTTACATTTGAATCCCATCCTATCAGAAAATAAAGTTATAAAATAGTCCATACACACACATTACAATACACACGTTATTTACTAAAAGTACAGGCTACATGTTCAACAAGGCAACTAAAACCACGCTTAAAGTAAAACAGTAGTCTTTATCTTGGTATCCTAACCATGTTTGACTATTTTATCCCATCACTTACAACATGTTCTTTTTTCTAGTTGATCCATCTCATCATACAACGTAAATCCAAGTCAAGTCAAGTACCAAAACACAACATCAAATAAGCTAAGCTTAAGCTTAAGCAGTTAACATCCTCTGAGCAGTATAGCATGGTAGTTTTGTGGAGCGTCTGCTTCTTTCATTCCTAAAATTTAAAGCGAACAACATTACACACGAGACACGACGAGACGAGTGAATACATTAGGAGTAGTTGGAGAGTAGCACAGAAGACATGTAAAGTTAAAGGAAGCTTGGGGCTTGGTTATGGTTTCGTTTGACTTGGTCTTTACATCAAGTAACTCAATTCAATCCAATCCACCACTTGGTCTTGGATGTTGAATGCACAGTGAGTTGAGTGCAGAGCCGAGTTGAGTTGACTTGACTGTTCGTTCCTCCTCCCTCTTTTTCCAACGTGAACGTGCACAACCATTCATCCATACGACACGATAGTTCTGTTACGATAAGCAAAGGAAAAGCTTTCAATGCTACTTTACTTATATTCTTTACACAATAGTTAGTTACTGTTAGCAGAATGTGTAAGTGTACGACATAGCAGCTATAGAACTACTGTTTCCACTAATACTACTACAGATAGATACAATACAAATATTACGTGAACATTTGGTTTGTATGTGGACATGAGAGTCGAGGACGACGAGAGATGAGGGCGAAACGAAATACAAACAGTGAAGTGAGTAGGAATATTGGTTCTAGACTCCTAACTAACTAACAGAACACACAAATACACTCAAACATAAAAAGAGACAGAGAGTGAGTGCGAGAGGATCTAAAATAATATCTTTATAGAGCCGACAGGAGAAACAAGACAGGAACTTCCATTCCAATCCAACCGAACCAACAACCGTATCTTTCTCCTTTCTGTATAGTACACACACAGTAGTTGAAGCGAGTTGTAAGTGAGTTGAGCGTAGAAAAGTGCTTCTGCCACTGCCTGGTCGTATCTCTGACTACTTCTAGTCTGGGCTACAGCTACTGCTTCTCATTCTGAATTGAATTCAGTATTTAACGACAAGTTCACCCGGGTTGGTCCCCAGTTTCTGTCACACTGTGGCCCTGGACTGACAATAGTCGAATTTTTTCTTTGCCTCAGTATACACACATGGCACAACTCCTGCATTGCATTATGTACAGACAAAACTCTTTAAAAGCATTCCTTCAATGTATATATTGAGTACGTACTTAAAAAATCTAAAATCGCAATTCACACAAATTGCAAATTCCAAGTAACAAACAATATCCGCGAATTTTGTCGAATCTCTCTCTCTCCCTGCTTGGCAGATAGTTACAATACAACCTTTTGTAGTGATAGGTTGTTAAAGAAGTGTTTGAACATTTCGCATTGTTGTTGCGTTGATATTGCATTTTGATTGCAATAATGATTCTCGTATAAAAAGACACTGCAGAGATGACATAAAAATGTGTACCATTCAACAAGGACTCACACCTGAAAAGTTACAGGAGACATTGGTGTTGTGTACGAGTCCGACACATAATTACGTTGTTCTTTTCGAATTTGAAAAAACCAAATTGCATGTGCAATTCTCAATAAGACACGCAGGATATGGTGTGATCAGATTGTGAAATGAAATTGAGATTTTGGATGGATTATGGATAAGTGGTCAGTTAAGTTTCTCATTATTCGGAGGATTCGAGTCAAAAAGACAAAAAAACGTGAGACGATGATGTGTCTGTGACAATTTTTTGTGAGTGCGTTGCTTTAGCAGACAATTTTATAAACATAATTATTCCATTTTCGTTTGACGCGTATTCAAATCACAGAGATATTTTGTGAAAATCTCCAACATATTTATACTAGTAGAACCCTCACGTCCTCCCAGTTGTAGATTTTAGTAGATCCACTTCGTGTGTGCCTGTGCCTTCAAATTACAAAAATAAATTCTACTTTAATCTTTTCCGGTCTTAATTTGCACCATCTCAACATCCAACATCCTGCTGTAGTGATTATAAGAACGGTAATTGTACAACAAACACGTGAACAATATTTCGTCTTGACTCCATTAAGAATCCAAAAACAAATACACAATCCCTTGTAATCCGACTTTCCATAAATCACACACACATACATTACGGAGGAAAATACTGCTAAAATATTGATATTCCACTTACACAAGTGTATTTTTGCAAATCATAGAAAAAAATAAACAAACAAGATACATACACACTATACATATATGTACATTAGGAAGCTAGCTTAAAGATACACACATATAGATGTCAAATCAAAAGAGTAAATGTTCTACCAACAGGGTTTATCTATAGATCACTATTACAAAAGTGGAAGACACAAGTAAACTCCTCAAACAACTTAAGTTACCTTTAAATGATCTATATAGCATTTACAACTTAATTGAAACAACAAACAATCTGTTCCTTTCTAGTCGTTCACTATTATGAGAATTTACCACACGTATTCTACAACATAGTAGATCGTATAACATTGTAGCATAATCATTCACATTAAATGCCTTTAGCAACCATTATTGTTACTCTCCTATATTGAATTGAATCTACTTGGTTGTATGTATCTTAAATAATATCATTAATTTCCTTGATTGTCTAAGATAAAAAGAGAGACCACGTGAAAGTCCAATTTAAAAAAAAATCTACACTATATCTATACAGAGAGAGAGAGGTTTTCTTCGCAGTAAAGAGAAAAGCAGTAAAAATTCAGATTCTATTATAACAATTATTGCTGTATCAGTAGTATAAATAAAAATAAAAGTATACAGTAAATATTTAATACTGAGTAACTACGCGTGAGAAATACGAATACACGATATATTAAACTCAACACGACTGATCTGACCTGATCGGAGGAAGAATTTCAACAGAGTCACACATTTTCCATTATACGATTTTCGTCAGGAAGGGTTCAGTTTTCCACGAGTTTACTCTTCAGCTCTGAGAAACTGCTTCACGCCCGAGAGGAAGGAAAGCACTGCAAACCACGGAACCAAATTGTCATTGTGATATTTTCTATTTGCTTACAAACTTGGTACGTATTTATATAGTACTCCTTTTAATTTGGGTGACATAAATATTCGGTAGCGTTCCTTACATTGCCTTGCACTGAAAATATTAAACTAGGTATGTAAATAATGTAAATGTACTCATACCATTGAAATACTAAGTCTACAAATACCACCAGGTATAATTTGCTTGATGACCTGTCAAATTACTACCAGTCAAAATATTTAGGTATTCAGAATTGGAAAAGGTGTCCAATTTTTCACCCGCACTTTGCTCTATAGAGTTAGTAAGATTTTTTCCGTCGATATACAATTGTCCATCCATCAACTGTCAAAAACGAGGATCACGTAATATAGGCTAGGAAGATGGGCCACCTTCAGAGCACAGATCTTCATTAATCATTAAAAAAAACAGAGATACCTACACTAAGTTGAGCATACCCCAGTGACTCAGTCAGTCTTCCTTCCCTATATTAATTACATTGTCGTTGGTAGCTTCGATTTTTAAACCAACTGAACATGGTCAAAGTAAAGTAAAGTCTTACTATTCTGTAAATGCTGAAAAGTACACGGGTAAATGAAATGTTCTTCATTTTTTTCCCTCGTTTATAATCTCTCTACCTGAAAAGCCTTGTCTGGCTGCGCGAGTAGCGTTCTTATCTTCATGTTGGTATCTTATGGTTTAGTAGTGTGCCTCTGTAGAATGTAAACATGTCTGTCCTATTGCTATTGTTGATAAGACAAACAGTAATATTGGTATATAGGTATACCACATTCTCAATTGTTTATACTTTTGTGTATGTTTATATACATTATTTTTCCTATTCCTTTGTCTTATTCATTGGTTTATCTGTAGATACTTACTCTTCATATCAATCACTTTTCATGTCTAATTTATTTCCTTAGAAAACCTCGTGTTATCTTCACTATTTGTAATAAGGTTTAGATAAGGTTTAGTAGGAAACACCAGGTCTCCGTTTAACCACCTCCTAGACAGTCCGTAGACATGAGCTATGATGAGGTCAAAAGGTAAACAGAGATGGATAGAAACAGAGTAAGATTAATTTCGGGAAGCTTTTACTCCTACAATAATCGTTTTGCTCGGGGCAGTTTGTGTTTACAGGTGTTAATTAGATATCGTAAAACGTTCAGAAAGCAACATAAGTGTCCATTCATTGTCTTTATATGTAAATAATTATGAGCTTTTTGTAATCAAATCACGAAAGCCATTTCTTTCTTCTATATGTGCTGTTTATGATCCCTTTATCATTGTATGTTGCGTATTTTCACTTACTTAGCATGGCTATTGAAACACAAAAATAAGTAATCTAAGTTTTTATCGATAGAATGAATGCGTTTTGTTACTACCTACGTTGGTAATATATTAGTACAGTCAAGTAGTAAATTGAATGGTTTGTTAACATGGCTATGCTATAGAGTGTTTTTCCTTAGTACTAAAATTTAATTTCGAGATAACATTAATAGTGCAATAAAGCATGGGGTCGACTCGGAGATTCTAAAAACATAAATGTCCATGTAGAACATGAGCATTTGAGTATAATGAATTTACGATGCACTGGGATAATTGGTCATATTATAAACAATGTTCGTTTTGGTGACATTATTGTTTCAGAGATAACGTTCAAGAAGCCCCAGGAAGCGTTTAGGGCATTTATGTAGGCAGAAAAGGACAATTGTCACCTTATTCTATTTCATTTGAGTGTGAGCGTACAGAAAGCAACGGTGCAATGTGAGAATTAGTAAAAGGGATAAATTGTTTACGAGCTAGGGAAAGTCTTTTAGTTGAAACAGATAAAGTGAAGGCAGAGTTATTACAACAAGTCATTTATTAAACGGAATCCGAGAAATAAATTCACTTCTGCTAAGCTAAGCTACACATTTGGTTTGGTGGATATTCTACTTTGTTCTTTGTGGGTATTCTAGTATGTAATAGCGGTTGTGGCAAGGCAGTAATAGAAAAGTGGTGAAAAGTGTACGAAATAAAATGAATGTGTAGGTGTTAGATGTGAGGTTAGATATTGGATGGTTTATGCGAAGTGCGGAGCGATTTTCCTCGTATCGCTCTGATTTTTATAGCTCTTTAAATCTCCACTTGATAGATTTTTATGGGCTAGTCTCCGTCTACCTTTGACTCTGCAGCCGATCCATTTTACCTCGCCGTCCTTTTTCCTTCCCTCCACTATTTCCAAGTCTTTTGCTACTGTACTGTATGTGTGTGTGTGTTTAGTATCCTAGTACTTCTGACACTCGGTTTTACCCTATCATACATATCCCGCTTTTGAGAACTTTTCCCATTCCTAAAATATTCAACAACTGCGTAAACTTTTATGATCGTGTAATTCAATGTTTACTGTTGGATAATTTTATTTATAAATGTATGAGTAGTTGGTTGGAATAGGACTAGGAATGGATATATTGTATGTGTATACATTTTATTGTTTTGCAGTGTTGTTAAAATACACGTAGTACATAAAGATGTTCATGGAGGAGGAACTTGCAAATAAATACTTAAGTCCAGATAATAATCTGAAAGGCGAACCTTGTGAATTTTGAGCCGAAATTGTGAATTTAGCCGTCATATGTCAGCCGAGTTGAATTTGAGTGATACTGCAGAAAAGTATCTTGTCAGAATTTATCTCTCAACTTGAATGATGAGTCATTTATGGTGAAAAAACTCAACTAGCAACTCAGCTCCACGTATGGTTAATATATGCAAAAGGTGTTGGTATAACAGAGCAGAGCAAAGACGCAGTGAAGAAACATACATGAGCACTGAATAGTTTAAGCATTACTTGTGGCAACAGACAGAAGCTTGCTTGTGGCCTTATCTGCTCCTCCATGAATTTTAAGTGGGTTCTAGTTTTACTACAAGCTTCTTACTGTGGTACCAGTGTACAGTGAGCAACTGTTTCGTGTAAATGCATTTGACACATGCAGTCGAGCTGATTTCAAATGCATGCAGTCACTAAGTCATTCCTACCTATTCTAAGTAATAATATTATTAGTACACCAGTATTATATCTTACTAGCAATAGTTTATACTACAAAGCTATGTGTATAATTTTCAGTAATTGAATCTTATAATATGGTACCTACAATTGTAGGTCCTTCGGTCTCATTTCCATAGCTTGCAAAATGCACCTACGTATTTATGTGCTGTACGTATCGTATGCTTATACATGTGTAACAGATTAATAAGCATGTGTGTACAATTTCGAATGCATGCAGAGCAGTCTCTCAATGACTCTGTTGATAGAGACGAATGTCCATTTTAATGTTATTACCATTTATCAAACAAAATTTACATGTGATAGAATGCATGTGTAATTATGAACAGAAAAGGTCGCTATAATCCTCTTCACTTCTTCTTACCAACTCATCCTAGAGTCTTTAAGCTTTTAAGGAATGACAAATTCAATTAAAAAGTAGAGCACTTCTTTGCTGACATTGTTATTACCGTTCATAAGCCTTAAGCAAACATTAACAAGCAATAGGTATTAACAGTAATAAATTAAATTTGCAACAAAGATCTTTAGATTTTTAGTTTGATACTATACCTACGCAACTATAGGTCTGAAGAAAAGATTGAACTCTCTTTCAAAATTGTAAGCTTTAATTTCAGTCAGGTTTTAGCAATGTATAAACAGGCTAGTTGGTAAGTAGTAATACAACAAAAGCACGAAATAAGAATGTTTTGGAGTATAATATTGTGTACGTAGCGCACATGTATACTTAGATATAGAGAGGAGTCTATGGGGAATCAACTCGATTGCTCGCAATATTTTCTCATTCTATCTTTCCAGTTTGATCCCCAAGTGCATGCATTATTACCATTATAGTATATTTGAGTTGAAAACCGAGTTCATTCATCTTCCTAACTAAATTGCCCAGTTGCCCAAATCAGTGTAGCGTCAAAATCCAATCCGCCTATTTATTTCATTCGCTAGTTCTTTTTCTGTTTAATCTTCCCTTCCTGTATTCCTAGTAACATTTATTTCGGGAAATGAATTTATACTTACGTGCACTAATCTCGTTTCCCCATATAACTTTGTAATGCAAATATTGTTTGTATTCCGTCTAGACTCCATAACTTCAAAATTTAGTAATGTGCAGGTGTTTTTACCTTGTTCGTTCATCTTATGAATATCTGAATTACCTAAGAAACATTTACTGCTAAATATAAGTAAACCTAAGCTGTAATAACCTACCCAATGGTATAATAAACGACTTTCGCGTCAGCATAAGTAACTTTTGCACGGAATTCTTTCGATTCGACATACAATTCTACTTAAAATGATACTTCACATTTTATGTAAGTTATGTTGACAACAGTAACAAACAATGCAATGCAGTCCAGTAGAGTGCGAGTGGTCTGTGCAGTACAGAATTACGGGGTTGGTTGGTTGTAAATGGAGACTGCGACTGGCGTGCCGTTGCATTGGAAATAATTGAAGACTCTGGATTAACCGAGTGACTGAGCGCTTTTGGCTAGTCTTATACCTGACATACTTTATTGCTCTCTTATTATTGTACAAGTAGTTGTTGTAAGTAGTAATAATAGTCATCCTTTTTACCACTGTTACAGGGAATATTTAATAAGCTGAAAAGCTTTACTGGTTCAACATGGCCAACCTCATGTAATATTCGTACTCGGTCGGTAATAACACCCAAATCAAATTCAAGGGAGAATTTGAGAATACCTAAAAGCTAAACTAAAATCTCCAACACCAAATATATACAGCTCACTAAAATTGCATTGTAAATAATTCTTAGATAACTTGTATTCCTAATACATAGTTCCCATAATATACATTATGTAGTATTAAATGAAATGAGCAGAAATATGGAAAACAGTATATAATATCATTGTCATTTTGCCCAATGAACATTGATTCTATGACAGGCAATTCCAGCAACTCGGACTACAATAATGTTTTACTTGTAAACATGAATCACCATTCTTTGTACACTGGACCTTGCGTTTGGTGTTGGGGATTTTAGCTGTTAACTGTTGGAAAATATTTTTGTGAATGTTATTAGGTTGAACCCTAGCATTATAGTAATAGGAAGGAAAATGTAAGCGTCCAAGTAAGTCAGCCAAGTGAGCCAGGAGCAGGTAATTACTATTGATGAAAGTTGCTCGGCCCGTAGCAGATGAAACTCAAAGGAGGTATCGTAGTGTTCGTAGTTCATACATTACAATGAATTTTGTTGTTTTGAACGCAAGTAAGTCGGGGTTGCATTCTGTAATGATAGAATACAATGTGATATCTACCTACCTGTACAACACTCTATAAAATTACCGTAATTAAGTAAATTTTAACTCCCAGTGATTGTGATGTTGGAAGGAGCAATGGAGCTCAAGTCGGAATGAATTTCCCCATGCACTTTAACATAGAATTCTCTTTGCGTCCTATACTCCTACCCGTTCGGCTGTCTGCTGGCTGATGTATGGTTTCAGTTTACACAAAAACAGACTCTGACTGACTCACTATACTCTTCTCAATACATAATTGCGGCACAGGAGTCTACATTTACAATTAGATGTAAATGGAAATTATGGTGAGTCGGTTCGGTTATGTTTCGTTATACTTTTATATTAAGTGGACTGTAGACATAAAAGTAGTACAATCCGGGCCGAGCGAGCAACGAGTGAGGTCAATTCTGAAAGCAGGTGTGGTCGGCACGTCACGTCACACATCAACTCACAGAAACATTGACCAATCGTAAATTGTAGTTTGACAGGCAGTAGACCAGACCAAACCATTCGAACAGAATCAGACACAAAAAACTTATACGTAAGAATTAGGACGCTACTGTTCCATGCACTTTGTATTTATTGAGCACGAACTAGAGCTTTTATAGTTTTCCTAACATTTTCCTCCAACACTCGTCCATTATTTCAAAATGTCTGTATAATAGTATGAGTGTGTGTAGCTTGTAAGTGAAGAGACAAAAAAGGGTTGGATTAATTTTTTACAACAGTCTGATTCTGGTGTGCACAAGGGATGAATCGAATTCAATGCACTGCTACGTTGTACTGCTGCTATAATATAGCAATTGGTATGGAAGGAAATTTGTACTCATTTTATCTGAATGACAACGAGTGTATGCATATAGATGTACAATGTGTATACTAAGAGTACAGTAGAATTTATGTAATCATTTACGATGTAGCAAATGTTCAATTCAACTTAATGTTTGATATTTGATCTGATAGCACAAAAAATGCACTCTATTTCTTTTGACAAGTTAAGTTGAGAGCAATTTGAATTTCACTAGTAAGGAGCCTTTCAAAGATATGCAGTAAATTACATTGCGTAATAGTTGACTCACAGATTTCAGTTTATTTATGCATACTATATGTATGAGAGCCGCATGCTAATGAACTGTACCCGTACTACGAAAATGCAAATAGCAGATGCTTCGTCATAAAATCATAACAGCTACTATAAGTACATGTGTATCAACATTACATTACATCGCATCTAATCAATGTAACATGAATCACTTAGTGTTATGCTTTTTGTGCATTGCAATTTTAAGTTTAACCATGCGGGTTGATAATAAGATTTTGCATATTATCAAGTCTATCTGTGTGTATAATACTTTAATACTAGATAGATGTATGTATAAAGTTATTTACTTACAGATTTTATTTCATAACTGTAAACTATATCCGTTGTATTTATTTGTAGGTAAATTAACTCAAAATAAATGGTATACTATTTGATGGTATATGAATGAATAAATGAGGTATTTGTAACATAAGGCAGCCTTTTCTGCTGTAAATTGTATTTAGGATTAGCCTACTTTTTGTAAAAAGTTAATTTTGTTAATTGATACACCTGAATGCAATGTGATGCACTTCAGTAAATTAATGCTGGCTTCAAATCATCGATTATTTTATAGAACAGAGTAACCAATAATATATTGACTACAATATTCTGTATGTATGTATGTTATAGAGAGACACAAGAGATTTGCAGTGCAAAAGTATACATGTGACATTAAATTACGTTAAAAGCTATTAAAATTGCAGTGAAAATCATCTACTTTATTACGTAGATTGTACTCACACATGTAAACTTACACCATGCACTTCAACAAATTAATTGCAGTTAGTTCCAAACAATGATGGATTAGTTTTGCACTAAAGTGACTTCCTGTTGAACAGGCAGACTGAAGTTGTAAAGATAGAATTACCAAATGCACTCAACGTAGCCAATATTGTCAAAATTCTGTTTGTGCTGATTATGTATGGCGTTTGGAAATCTATTGACCTGTGGACATTTCATTGGCTGTATTTTTTTGTATTGAGAACGCGATGAAATTGACGGGAAAGGAAAAGTAATGGCTGCAAAGTAAAGTCCGACCCTCCCTAGCCTGCTGAGTCTGAC
>JAQFYB010000770.1:0-44095 GCA_034694085.1 Pogonognathellus longicornis
CGATATCATACAACAAAATATTCTCCCAGGTTACGTAAAAACAGAAAAATATTAGGACCGAAGGAAAGGGTTAATAAATACTTGCATTATAAATAAATAAGTAAGGGTAAGTGTTGTATAGAACACAATATTGCGTATAAGGACAATGTAGCTAAGTGAGAAGAATTGTTATTATAAATAATGAATTTGGTTTTCGTTATTTGATGTACAATAGAAAATGCCCACATGCGTTCTATGCGTTATTGTAAGATGACTTCAGGACATCTACTACTTGTGACTTGAACTTTTGTCCAATATAATTATTTATTGTACGTTGTTGTACGGTATATTTCATGCATGGTAGCACTGAAAAGGTTCGCCACTGGGTTTTCGGTTTGGTTTTGATTTTGTTAAGGATCCTTGAATGGCAAAGAAGAAAACGATGAGACAAGCGAACGTCCAACTGACAAAGACGACACAATACAGAAGCTTTAAGAAGTTGAATGAACTTGCACTTCTTTTTAAATTGGGAATTTACTCAGATTAACGAAACAAACAATATTTTGCAGTGGTGTATAGTGAACTTGTCAAGTAACACAACACGGAATCCCACAAATTTGATCGTTTATTGCTGAACCCTTTTCTCTCTGCATTGTACAAGCACAAAAGCCCTTTGTGCAAAACCAGTTTCAAAACATTCATTGAGCAAGGAATGCATGTCCTCTCCTCACACTTACATGGACCAAAGTGATTAACATAAAATTTTATCTTTTTACTTTACAATTTAACATCCCTGCCGTAATTACGATGACGTACTGCATCTAAATGTACTAAATTCTTAAGTGTACACTTTTTTCAGATATTCAAATTATGAATTTTGAGCTGAATCGGTTGAAAACAAACGTGTTACACTTTTCCCATCCATAATGTAAAGTGAGGTGAACGACATATCATGCAAAAGTAAATATGAGTATCAACAAAAAGCAAATTGCAATGTTTGTGTTTAGAGATTAAACACCTGTATTATGAGAACGGGAACATCAATCTTTGTTTTATTAGTAATTTGAGTATTATAAATATAGCAATTTTGCAATGCTTTACCAAAAGAAAAAACTTCAACCGTGTAAACATTAGATAGGTAGGGATATTTACTAAATAGAAATATTACCATGTATATTAGTATAGGTACCTACCTAAAGGAATTCTTGTCATTACACAACTCTTCAGACTATTAAAACATAGTAACAAGCTTTTTTCTATAAATGTGTACGTGTGTTCATGTGAATATGACACAAGTTCTGTGTAAACAGCTGTAGTAAGACAAAAAGTCCCTTAGCAATGCAATGTTCTTTCTATTTTTTGGAATGTTTTGTGATTTATGTGTATTTTAGGACAGAATAATAGCACAGGACACATAGAGGCATGCAACTTTTGGCAATTTAATGTTACTAATAATAAAATATTTATTATACTACCTGTACCTATTGGTATAGATATGTGTCGGTATACTCTAATGTGTTGCTTATAAACTTCATACGACATACACAGGGACATTGTAAAGTCACCCAAGCGCTCAGCAGCGTGTAAACATTCCAAATGCAACAAAATGCAAGCCCTTATAGCTTTACTCACTAAATACACACGATATGCACCAAGCGAAACTCATTATGGAATGTTTTCGTACTACCAACCTGGGCTTGTCAGTATTCAGATTCATACACTATCTTGTATGTAGTATAACTTACATTGTAGTGTTGGGCAAGTATGCATTCTTTGTTGTTGTACAGAGTATTGGACAAAACTTGTGATAATATTTATTACCCTATGTAGAGATTTGCAAGTTAATAAATACTTATAATTTCATACAAAATTGTTTTATTCCACAGATTTAGCGACTGTGTTGCGTTATAGCAAAGCTCAAATAAGTGTACTATATATTACTCTTGGTAAAACTTGGGATGTGTGTATTTGTGTGTGTGTGTGTGGTGTATGTAGCGTGTATTTCATACGGAGGAGGGAGTAACAGATTAAATCATATACTGTTAACTGAATTTTTGTGGTCTACCATTTTAGTTATGATGTAATAGCAATAGACCTATGAATGAATACTCTTTTGCGAATTCTCATAGCAGCCGCACATAGTACAGACAGCACAGAAAGGTACTGGTGCTTATAATTCTTATTTTGCTGTCCTTACAAACTTTGCTGCGCATTTATACTCTATGTAGAGTCTGTAGACTACTGAGGGATTGAAAAGGGAAATTTTCATGTTCTAGGAAAAACTAATTTAGTATTAACACGTAGTAACTTTATCATTGTACAAATAGTAGAATTCAATATTTACTTAAACACACTTCAGAGCTGCCAATAATGCAGTTTATTGCACTGTATTTAGTTACACAAATAAGCTTTACCCTACTTTATTTGTGGTTTTATTTAAACCCCGGCATGGCAGAGGTACCTTGAGCCTTACACACACGCAGTATATGAATGCAACTCTGCCAAATTGTCCTACTCTATGCATTTACACTAAACGAGACTAACTTCACATTAAAATGCAAAGCCCAACACACAAATAAGGCTGACTCGATTGAAAGAAAAATAATCTAACAATCTTTTCTATTGCACAACACATTCATTCTTTCTTATTTATCAACATTCATTAAATTGTGAGAATCGAATTACATACATATACATCTATCTACTATCACTATCTGGCTTAACAATTCTAACAACATGAATGATACGAGTATCATTTATGGAATAGAGTTTCATTCTCATTCATTTGACAGAATTATTATTGCACAAGTTGCAATTTTAGAAAAGAGGATTTCATTAGCAACTGAAGAAGATCTATATAGAATTCATGAACGCATACTGCATAATTGGATAATAACTAAAATACAACTCTATACAGATAAACCAATAATAATTTAATCGAATTGTAGAATGTCAAGTCAAGACTTCAATATCTACACCTACATTTGCATGAGCGCAAATTTTTCAATCAAAACAATTTACTATTCGACTCCAATACAATGATAAAAGTGAATTTGTTAAACTTGCAAAAACTGAATGAATAATACTAACGCAATTTTATTGCCCAATTAGTAAGTATACTTACACGAGCGTTTCTCTAACAAAAAATGAATCTTATCTTCAACTACACTGCATTGCCTTGCGCCTATATTTTACACTTATTCTAATTGAATGTTAACATTCTCTCTCTTGTGTTTGTCGGCAATGCAAAAAATGACAAAATTAATTATTGTCACTGGCCGTACAAACTTCTTTACTATCATTAGTAAAATTTTCTTGTGACAACTATGACAAGACGTTCTCTTGCATAAATCGCACAAAATCCTCATATACTGCATTAGAAGAATAGTATTATGCGTAGGGACGGTTACATAGAGCTTGCGATAATCATAATTAGCGAATACGCAGTAAAGATGAAATGATGTGCTGGTAATTGATTGTCATAAAATTATTACAAGGTGCAATTCATACCTACACGCGTACATATTGTTGCAATTTGTAAATACAACGGATCACTAATTTTCAGTCTCACACATTCATAGTAACGATGGGAGTTAGGGCAGAACGCCTCAAATTCACATCTTTATTACAAATATGAAATACATTACATGCGAACACCACATACACGCATATCATCCTGCACCGTGGTACAAGAAATTCTCATATTCATATTATTATCATTTCTGAATTAGGTATCTGTATGTATTGTGACTCTGTGACCATATTCCATACATTACACATACATACATCATTTAAATATATCGAAATATCATTAGCTACACATGTGAGACCACTGCACTGTACTTATTCAACTGAGATGGTAAGAGTTAAAGTGTTTATAGTGTATGAGTGTGCAAAATGTACATTTGCACTGTTTAGTGATGTCTAATGTGCAAATCGGGGAGTGTGTAGTGTGTATACCACAGAACTTACAATATGGATTGCATCGAGCAACGCACTGCGTTCCAATTCAACATCTTTACTTTACTTTACTGCATTTAACTTTTTGTCTGGTGAGGTACACGGTAACGATACAAAGATACCTTAACAATTACAATTTATTATTGTACCCAATAGCTAAACTAACGTAAGCACACTGCTTGCTTTAAGTTGCTTTTGCACACATTTGCTTTTGCACACATTTGCTTTTGCACACATATGATACAAGTGTGTTCGAATGTAATTTTCCTACATTTTCATTCTCATTTTAACTGTATCGCATAGTGTATACCTAACATTCGTGCACTCATACACACTCCAAACAACAAGCAGAGGACACAAAGTGTGCAAACCATACGAAAAGTGTGAGAGCACCAGCAAGGTGCATGCAGTCAATTTATTTTTCCACAACTTGAAGATATATAAATGATGAAACAAAGACATTGCGAAATCCATCTGACAAGTACTAAGTTTTCAACGCTTTTATGCACTCGTCAAAGTTTGTTCTTTTTACTGTCAATTACAACGATTAGCATAAGATCTTACTGACTTAACTTACTGAAACTTATGCGGTTTGACTTTGGTTTTCCATGATCAAAAAATTTTGAATGTTTATAGGTAAACTTAGGTATTCTTATTGGCTCAGCTTACAATATCGACTAATTTTTAATCGTGAAAGAGATTAATAAGAATGCTGTTGACTATAGTTGAGAATCATTATTGCTCTTGAAATCTACTAAACAGTTAAAAAAAATTATGAAATTGCTAAGCAAATTAATTATTTGCTGTGAATTAATCAATTAATCACCTCATCATTTGCATGCAATTACGGATGACGGTATTACCTACTTTTTATCAATAGCAAATAATATAAATCTTACAACTTCAATAGATAGATGGGTATTAAAGGTAAAAATTTCAATGCGAATTAAAAGTTGTCTATTAGTGTAGCAGTAATCTAATATACATACAAAGTAGGTACCCCTACCTATTTTTCTTTATTCTTCAACTTCTTAGTGTTTGTAATGTACCTACCTACCCGACAGTGTATGGTTGTGCTATGTTTTTACACAATCAGGACACTTAACTTGTCCTAAAAAGACAATTTTGATTTACAATATCGCAATGTCATTATTTACCTAAGCTTTTATCTCTGTAACATATTTGAAAATGGGTATGTTGAGATTAGTCAACTAAACATGATGCAGATATGCAGCATTTGATACAAGAATTCCCCAATTTGTCTAAGAATAAGTTAGACTGTTATTTTGTTGAGATTATAACACGCATCTGCTGTTTTTGCTTAGTTGAATGATGTATTAAGTTGAAAGTAATTGTTAGATGAACCAACCAAACTTTGTTCGTACAGTTATCTTAAGATTTTGCGGAGATATCTGAAAAGTAACTTAATGTTGGGACTTTTATCCCAGAATACAATGCATTATCGAACTACCTACCTACAACCTATTACTTCTATTACAAAAATAAGTGGTTAAGATTCTTTCATAAATTACACGTAATCTTGTAAGTTCAGTTTGTAGTAAAAGAGACCACAAAACAATTATTGTGAGGATTTGCTTGTTCTGACTGAATTAGGTTTAGTAATATAGGTAGACTTAAGTTCAGTCAGTTGTCCTATGTGTATATGTGTATTCCATTGTGATTTGCCAAGCTGAAATGTGTTGCTCAAGGTCTCTTGCCAAATCTTCTACACTACTTATCTCAAATGATAATAAAGCAAAAGGTACTTCAAAGAAGAAAAGTATAAAGATGCTAATGTGAGTACATCAGTCATTTGTATTTCTTTCACTAAAAGATTCTTTTCATTATCTTCTTGGCATTAATGCTTCAAGTACGAGTTTAAACGCAGTTTTTATCCCAAAACAGATTTCCCCAGTTTCAGTTGCTTCATAATTTACATGTGAGTTAATGGTGAACAGTGTAAACCATACGACTGTGACCACATAACATTATGCATAGCATGTATTACAAATAACATTACAACTACATACTAATACCTACATTACAGCTAGAAAAGCTGCAATCTCAACATAGAATCCGAATGCATGGGTCTCTATTGTGACTTGTAACAGTACAGTAAGTGTATGCAGATGTATTAAGTGTATGCCTACCTTCTTCATCTTATGATACAACAACAGTGCTATTATACAGCAATAGATTCATCGAATATTACTACAATCTACAGAACAATTAAGATTTGGGTTAGGCTGCAATCTGCAAACAATTAATATGTGAATGAAAAATTTAAAAACACTTTTGCTAAAGAAATCAAAATCAAAAGCAATGCTACAATTTTTTGGTCTCTCTTGTGAAATGGAATACAAGTATAAGCTATCATTAAAGTGGAAGCAGTTAAAACCAATGGAACGACCATACAATCAAGTTTGAAAAACCACAGAAATACGTGCAAATGATTATGAATGTAAACGCACCACTTTTCCGGAATAACACTACAATGAAACTCATTACATGGATGGCCTTGTATAAGTGTCTGATAGAAATCACTAGTGTTTATTCGCTACATTTATCCTTTACACTTTTTCTATCAATAATTGAGTACTAACTATTCGTGAGTGAAGATTGAAGACCTATTGAAAACCTAAGTGACTATAGATTCACATAAAATGATTAATCCTTGCAGGAGCAGTTCATCATTTCTCAGCATCCTTAACGCTGTGCTCTCAAGAGTAAAAACATTAGTAGAAGGACAAGTGTCCCTATTTATGTTTTTATTACGGCTACACACTAAACCTCGACACGACACTTTACAGGATACCGCACAAATTAATTAATACCTTCTGTGTCTAAGATTTTGTTGGCACAAACAATTCCACAATGAATGTCGAATAAGATTTTAATTGCTACTGCATAGCCCGAGGTTTATCCTGTTAGATTGTAACTGGTAATATAATATCACAGAACGAATCATGAATTTATCTATTAAACTGACGCCAAGGAATTCCTCGTTCAGTTGTACTTGCCAAAATGCATGTACCTAAGCCAATATTATGCATAATGTCATACATATTATTATTCTAGAAGCCCTATTGCATATTTGAGAACTAATAATAAAAACTTCACATTCTCACACTACAGACTAATGCTCATCATCATCATCATACTTAATATTACTTGCAAACGAACAGTGTTAAATTATTTAGAAGAATTTTAAAGCAAATCTATGAATAGATTGTTGTTGCGGATGAACTAGTATTTCGTATGTACTGTGTGTGTGTACTACACCAAGAGTGTGTAAAACGATTCTAGGTGAACATAATTATCAATAGATTATAGCTATATGTATGTATATACATGCGTTTAACATCTTCCTACTGCATCGTGTGTGTACAATGCATCTGCGTAAGTACCGTTGTGTGCTCTCACATTATTATTGTTTGTGTGTTACGTTTGTGTTGAGAACATAATAAGAAGTTTGCATGCAGAATTGGAGATGTATATATTAGCCATTACTGCATATATAGCAGTCGAAGAGTGACAAGACTGTAAGTTAAATCTTTCTGCATCCATTCACAATAACATTATTACTTATACTAGTATCAACTTAACTGACTAATAACAGCCTTTACATCATGTCATCCTCGTATTACATACTACATAGCTTAAACTACCTGTCTGAAGATGTGTACTAGGTCTAAAAATAAAATATACCTGTGCATAAACTCTGTGTGATGAATAACGGATTCGAATGGCATTTGGCATACTTTTGGTCGCACCATTCATTCCTACATTCCCATTATGGGATCGAATGGGTTGGTCTACTAATAACACCATTATGTTATACATTAAGATGATGATGGATTTAGGCACACAGCGACACAATAGACGTGTATTATCTAAGAGTAGGCTACGCGGTTCTAGAAGTACTATACAGCAACACTTGGATGATACGGCACGTACCTTCCATTGTCAAAACCTTCTTTCATGCTTCGAATCTTTTCGGTGTCTTCCACTCTTACAACTGATACATATTGATCAATACAATTTCGATTATTGCATGAAGACACACGTAAAGAATTATTTCGAATCTATACAACCAAACTGTAAAATCACAAACGTAAATTGGACTATCACGACAATGTCTTTCCATTTCGTCTATGTGTATTTTCTATTATACGCAATTCCTCATTTCTTTACCAATGCTTGGATGGATGGCGGCTTTAATTCAGAACCATGTGTGTACAAGGCATGTGAAAACATTCATTTGTTAGCACACATTTAAAAACATACATATGCAGAGCTGCTACATAAATAAGTAGTCTCTTGACTGCTCTAAAATCTTTCATTGAAATTTTGTGCCCATTTACACTACACATACAACATCCTTTTCTGTCATTTAATCTTACCTGTAAACAAACTCTTTCCTTTAAATTCCCTAACCCTAATCGCTACTAATTTAGCCAAGAAAATATTATTATTGGTTCATTACTATTTACAGAGTGTGCAAGTAGTAAGGAGTCGTATTTTTTGACATCCAAGATAAAACATATGCCTATGCCTATATTATGTGGTAGGAAATAATTTCGGAATTCAAGGATAGAATAAAAAAAATCCAGGAAACCAAAAATTGTAAAGAGTATGATCGAATGATGCAGTTTTTCTAACAATGCAATGACTAATACATATTTAAAAAAATCATAAAAAGAACTTACCCAACATAAGGAACGGCGCAGCCATGTTGATTCCAATAAATTCGACTCCACAATAGCAAACCAATCCGAAAGCAGCAAGAGATCCCAAGTTTGCAGAAATAACACCAACGAGTCCAAGCCATGGTTTAGATTTGACCCAGTCAAACATCATACACGTAATTACCATAAACCCTACCATCCATATAGCTGTCACTGAAAAATAGGGTATCACTGAAAACGTATTTCTTTCTAATTCTTGAGCAAGAGTGCGAACTGTAAATCGTGCCACTGTGATATGTTTCCATTCTTTTTCCATTTCTTCCATTTTTTCGATGACTTTTTGTTCCCAAACTTCTCCTCTGTTGACAAAAAACAAATAATTCAGAAAGTGAAATCTTCCGCATGTGAATGATGTGTCATTTTCATTTCATAGGTTTTTAGAGGAAGTAGATTTTCAGTTTTGTTATACATAAATTGAACGAGTTTTTCATGTGATTCAAATATTCATGTGTTGATGACTCATAAATGTACGGTTTCTAATGCACTTTTTCCTAAAATTACATACCAAACCATCAGTAGTCATAACATAATCATACGTTGCAACCTACAACTTCTACGGTGATATTTTCTATACCTAGTTTTTATGTGCGCCTTCATATTAACCACAATTAAAAAATCTTATACAATCACATGCAAAATCGCATGGTGGAAGGTTCCATGTAGCTTTGAAATGAGTTCTGCACACAAAATTCTGCTTTTCTACTCACCATAACCAAAGTCCACAATATACATTATATTACTGGGTCAATTATTGAAATGCATAATATTGTGATGTTGCAGAACGGTGGTCCACTGATATATTAACATACTCATTCTACAACTAATACGCGCCTACTGTAAAGGTAAGTCAGTAGTACATACCGTACACATAGGTACTTTGTTGATACGTATCGTGCTAGCCAGTGCGCAGTGGTTTGGTTTGTATTCAAATGTACAATTGCTGATCATACAATATAAACGTCATACTACAAGTGATAAGGCATACCTCGTTCTAAGATACATATGTGACTTCACATATTTTATTTATTTATTCATCTCTAACTTTGTAAGAAGTAGCAACTTCATCGCTTAGAGCTCACATAAGCAAATTTAATGCGAATGGTTACCCACTATGTTCATGTTTCATTCTATTTCTTTAAGCTAACGAATTTGTTTGCAATAAAAAGTAAATACCTAAGTAAATAATGGTAAATTGCTCTAAGGTTTTTATGAGGCGAGCATTGTAACTTGTTGGACAAGGTGGGTATCAATAATCTTAGTGATTCTCTGCAGTACGCTCATAAAATAATGGTCAAATTACTTAATTAGTCCAACTAAAATTGTAAATTGATAATATCGCTAAACTGCTAAAGGACATTTCAACCTATCTTACAATGCTCGAATCTAATAATTTAATTCTATTAAAAAATCATTTGGCAATAATCAAAATAAATTGAATGATACGATACAAAGTGGATAAATTGTAATTGTAAGTAAAAATATACGAATAACATTTAGACCTATTCATGTACAATCTAAATATACAGGCAATGGGTTACAAAATGTTGTATACAAATATAAATATATTGAAAAATGCTGCGGTAAGGGATCAAAACTACAAACCGAAGCTGATCTATGTATATGAAATATAAATACTGTTTGAGATTATTATTATATATGTGTGTGCAAGTATATTAATTACAACGACAAAGCTTTGCACTTTTGCAATTGTGTCTCAGCATGAACATTACTGTGTACTGTGCCGTGTAGACATTACCTCAATTTTGTTAAATGTCGCAATATCTCTTCGGCTACTGTACCCCCTTCCATTAACAAATTGTTCAAAAGAAACCTATACATGGCAATTACTTGTTTAGCAGCCTTAACCTTGTGGACTATACCTACACATTATTTTACAGCAATATGATGCAATATGCAAGTGACGAAAATACTGTGGAATGGAAAGATATGGTTGATTGATTTGATACAATTGTTCCCACAATACTCGAAGTTGACACATTTTTAGTAAATTGTTAATAATTATAATCCTTTGTATCTGCGTTCCTCTATTCTGACGAATTTTTTATTAAGATTTCAACTTGTGTTGAAAAGAGTGCCTATGGCCTATAGATACAATACTGCATTGCTGGCCACGTTTTAGTAAGTAAGTACCTATGTATGTACCACAAAAACTAGTTTGAGCTTATAGTTCATTCACATCACACTGGTTGTTTATACACGCTCTCTGGAAAAGATTACTTCACTTACATTTAGCTTTGCTCAACTGTCTCACAATATAAGTCAGTAAGGTAAGATAATACTGCACTGTATCCTACATCCTAGTCTGTGTGCAATTGCATTAGGGTGTGACGTCTTATTGGTATCAAAATATCAAGCGTTTACCTACTGCGTTTAAAGTACTTTCGAGCTGTGTGGATATATCTTTAGTGTCTACATAATAAAAGAATCCGGTTTTAAAAGAAGCAAAGAAGTTACTTTTATATACTCTGCACTATGCACACTAAAAGAATTTGGTTTGTGCACTTAGCTGTGGTACATCTCATCTTCTCGGTATTTCACTTCAAGGCTGTTAATACGAGTGTTATCAACGATGCCATATGGGATAAGGTCAAAAGTGCATTTGGGATTCTACGGGTACTTTACTACGAACGAGTTTTTCTGAAATGATTTAACGCTTATGTCATATCGGTTGCTACGTATGTAATGAATGTGTGAGGCTACAGGTGCTATCACATACTTACTCTCAATAATTTAGAAACTAACATTAAGAATTAAGTAAGTTATGTATGATGAGTTACATACCTGGCATCCTGTTTTTGTGTGTTGACAGCGATGAAATAGTTAAGTTGAAGAGCCTTGACAAACTCCACAGTAGAAGTAGAGGAAATTTTGGCTCCACCGAAGAAAAATGGCAATGCGTATGATTTGAAATTTAAAGGACTGAACATAACTGGCCAAACAATTGAAGTTTTCTTTGCTAAAATGTCATCCATTAGGTCACCGAGTTCTATCACATCGTTTTCGTAACATTCTCCATCCCACGCGGCACACAAAGTGTCATATTTGTATTCATCCTCATCCCAAATCACTTTTATGTCATGAATGATTTTGTCCAATTCTTGAATTTCTTGCCAGACTTCTTTCCGAATGAGCGTCCCTCCGTCTTTTGCTTGTACGAACAACCTGTATTTGCATTACAAATTATTAACTCAGATAACTCTGACCAATGTTGCTTTACTATATTTTGTTAATTTATGTATTATATCAACGTGTATACAAAGTTAAGCCATTTAGAGTAAAATTTGTATAATTTGAATTTGAATAAACGCTTGCATATTTTACCTGGCAAATCTTCCTGGCCTAACAAATCTTGACGGATTGAATTTGTGTGTGTAATTCATAGGAAAGTTATCTTCGACGATAAGTCTCTCAGTTTTGGCAGCTCCATCAACAGGTGAAAATAAATATTCAGGATCATCGACATAATTCAGCCTTTGCATTCCTGTTCCTAACAGCAAAGCCATGAAGAACGGTATAATTATAAAATACGACGGATTGTTGCCAATTTTGACACCTAACCAGTAGAAAAGCCTGGTTAGGCCATGGTCTATTATTGCCAGACTGCACTCTCCCATTTCGTCGTCGTCTGAATCTAGGATTTCCGGTGAAATTGAAGGATCTGTTGTCCTCCGAATTCTTCGATGACGACCACCACCTCCAACGGCGGTTATTCTCAAGATCTGTGGCTCAGATTCTTCCACAGCCTGGAATCCAACGATTATACGCATTTTGAAAATTAGTAATACGCACAAAATGTAAAACTGATTATTAGTATCTCACTAATTTGATACATTCATCATTATTTGCATTATTGGTTCTAATACAAATGCTTCTAGCATTAAAGAGTCTTTCTCCTGCCATTATTACTGTTATTACATTAACAGGTTGTTTGGCTCACGACATCATTTCATTTCATTTCTTCTTGCAAATTACAATCATAACAAACAACAGTAATCCCCATGTAGGCTACAGCAACAAAGCTAGATCACGTATTAAAAACTCTTTTGCTTTTGCTTAGTTAGCTCTTGCTGTTGTATCTTTCATGTAAGTGTAAATAAGTCGGTCACCAGTCTGGTTTTGGTTTAACGCGAAGATGATCTGATCTAGTATCATCTAGAGTCTGTAGTATCATGTAATTGGCAACTATTTATTTGCAACTACAATTCTCCTCCTATAGCTATGTCGGCTTAAAACTAAAATTTCCTTAGGTACAACTACGCAGATTTTTGACGACACGAAATATCAAGTCAGTTGGAATGACGATTTCCATAATTTTAATGATAAAACTGCTAAACAAGATGACAGAGATAACGACTGTCTGCAATCGAGCATAGCCACAGGTATCCAAACCATTTTCGTTGGGATAAAACGCATACAGGTCGTCTCATTTCATTAGTATTGCTTGTATGTCTCAAAGTCTCAAGTCTCAATATTCCAAAGTAGTATCATAGATTTACGAATGAACGAACGAAGCAATTGTACTATGTATGTATAAACTGTACGAAACACACAGGGAATAATAATACGTTTAGAGTTAAGATAGATAGCACTTGTAAAACTACTCTCGTAGTACACTTTTGCTTTTCTTAGCAATTTTCCACACTTTCCTATTTCTTCTCATCACAATCAGCAATAGTAATGCAGCTATGTTTGAAATGCAATGAACTTGCTAATTTTATCCGTAGATAAGTCGTTAGATTAGATAACAATAATAATTTATTATAATATACTAATGTAATGTTAATGTAAGTAGTTGTAGTTTAGTTAGTTGATAAATTATTTATTGTTATTGAACGAGCAGGATTTTTATACAAGGAACAACACACATTACACACAATAACTCTGCATTTATTTTTGCAGTTTACATTTAGTAATTTAGTTTAGTAGTTGAGGCAGGGGAATGTTGATACAGACAATCCTATCTGAGCAATAATCATTGTATAACTAACTATTGTACATAATGTAATGTTGACTATGTGTGTTTAAACTTTCTAGGAAACTCATTTCTACCGACAGACACGAGACTGTCGTCACAAATGACCAATAGCCCGTCGCCTACTTCTTATCCACCCCAGTTCTCTTGTCGTGTTTAATGTAGTAGTACAGTAGTGGTAGTAGCCAAACCAAAACATTCCAACATATGAATATGTTTTTGCTTTACATTTTCAACACAACCTGCAAAAAATCTTTGGGCTGAATGAAATGTTTGGGCAATGTGCTTACAATCATTCTTTAAATTGACTTTCGTTGACTGCATATGGCATATGTAGTAGCACAACTTACGGAACATCTCAACACATCTTAGTCTTCAAACTCACATACAAAGAATATAAATTGCTCATAACATCACAATAATATCACATGTGCGAAGTTTTTGCAACTTGGGACTAACTTGATGTCTACAACACTCACGCTCTGCCATTTCTATTACAAGTATTACATTTATTGAGAATAGCAGAAAGCACGTAGTAGAATAAACGTAAATCATTTCTCATACAGTACATAAGTAAAATGTATAAAGTGATTATGATGGTACATAGGTAGATACACAAAATTCAAAGAAATACAGTGCAAAGAGGTATAGCTAGTATAATAGTATGACATGACCATCCAAAATTTGTCTCGTGTTAGTGTATTCGTTCTCGTCCATGGTAATCAAAAGTTACTTTCGCGTAATCTAATTAGTCTTGTGCCTTGACTATAAAATTGCATATATGAACGTTTCTTCTTTCGGTACCTTCATCGTAGAGTTATATTTTCAAAATTACGGTAATATGAAACAAAACATCAAAACATGCACTTATTACACACTCGCATAATAATATGTCGCAACCCTCACAGACAAACGGTGTATTGCTGAACACTATACGTACATACATGACGTATCTAGTACACAGTGCAACAACGGTTGTAATCTAACGTTATAAAAACACAAGGACAATCTATACACTACTATTCGCAATTCGCATCACTTATTCTGTCTCGTTACCGTGTGTGTCTTTGAATAAAAAATATTTCTTTAATGGTTTACTGAAGTAGGTTTAATGTGTGTAAACCTCCTCCTACCATCTCGTGCGATACAGTGCACATTATTTAGCTAATAAACGGTGAGTAATAACTAATTACCAGCATTAAATTTGATTTACAATAACATAGACGCACTTGCAGTAAATACAATCCATTTTAAAAATGCATGAGTGCATCGTACGAACATTGAACGCATAGTACCTACAGATGCATACCTAAGCAATATTAAATAGATTTTGAGTACAGACTTTTATTTAATTTTTCAATCATTTGATGAATATTTAATTTAATTGCTTTGCAGATTGTATCAAAAAGCCATTACGGTATAACGTGTTAAAAATAACTTTAATTAAAAGTAATAAATTAAGAAAACTGATCATTAGTAAGCATTCATGTAATTAGATTGCAAGTATTAATTAATACAGTCTAAAACAAAACAGACTTACATTAGTAACCAGCCAATCAATTCAGAATTAATTTCAACCAAAGTCTACGTACACAAACTCCTCGTAAAGCTACGAGAGCGTAACGTGCTGAAAAGTTAAATGGATTTTCATAGAGTTGCTCTCAAGAGAGTTTTGTGAACTTCTGCTTTCATATAATGTACAAACGCAGAGTAAAATGAGTCTAAAGGCCACCTCCATAGGAACTAACGCTGATTAGATCCCTTTTCACAAAACGCAATAATTCTGTGTATAATAGTTACTCAATTTGCTAATGTGCGTTAACAGTTTCTCACTTTACACAACGAGACTGTATAGTAGTATATGTATAGGTATACCACATACAGACAGATACATGCACATAATGGGTGTAGAAAATCATCACTAATAAAAACTGCAATTACGCTCAATCTACAGTAAAACAGTCTTTGTGGCGGACTCAATGGTCAAGAACGCCTACTTATCATTGGTTGTTATAATTTCTCTTGTTAAGTTTTTCATATAATTGTTTGTAGTATTATGAGCAATTTTCTTTTAATTGTATTATAAAGCTCTTGTTATTGTTACTACAGAAAGAACAAACAGCACTCACTCGTGCCACGATAGCTAATAGTTCACCACACTCTGACAACTCACACAACACATCAGTTCCGCACAAAACGCACTTAATTGTAATTCCGCACTCACTCACACACAAGTCAACAGCTTAGAAGTACTTAGGACTGTTACAGACAAACAATAGCAATCTATCAGTTCAAGTACTTGTAGACGGATGCGTCTTCTTCCTGAGACCTTTGCTAATTTCTATCCATTTACTTCCTGTGTGTTGTCAGTTACAAAAGTATCCCATGTAATAAGACAAAACAATGCGTTTTGACTCAAGTGTATTAGTTACACTTTACACTGACTCTACAAAAGACTACACCTAGTTAGTACATAAGTACACACACTACACTATCCCGTTGTTGATGCCCTTTGAAGATTCTTAACTACGATCAAGAAACCCAAGAACAAGTAAAAGGACTTTGACAACACCACACTGAAAAGCAGAATACTTGGTAGGGAAAAACAAAAAGTTTTTAGATATTAGTACGTTTGCGGATAGAGAGTTAGTAGGAGACTACACAGCTACAACAATATTTTTGTCATGTGTTGTATGTAGTATGTGCGGATTCGATCATCTTGGTTTGTACACCATTAAGAAGCATCTTACATGAATGTATTCAAGCTTTTGCAGATTTGTTCTTTATAATACAACAGATAGTTGTATAGGAGAGTAGCTGCAGCATAGAGGAATTATATAGAAGGGTCAATCGGCCAGGTGAAAGTGTCAATGTGGGACACCCTTGATTGCACATGCCATGCATAGCACACTATGAAGATACAACACGTATACCGCATAAAGCACTATTACTAATACGTACCTATTTTATTCTACTATCACTGTACACCACATACCTACCACATACGTTTATGCTACATGTGTGGAATATAATAGTATGCATACAAGTAGTAGATTCTAAAGCATCTGTGTTCTTGTGTATCGTAGCAATGCAAAGTATTCAAAGCTTCTAGCTTCATGATTATTACTTACGTAGTTTTAAGAAGTAGCAACAAAACTTGGAGCAACCTTAGTATTTACTGAACCTACTACTTACAGCATTATTATGTTGCTGTTGCTCCTGCCTTTCATTCTTATTCATACTATCCTGACAGATCAGACATTATAATTTTCATATCTAGCCATAATATACCACAGTAATCATATCATGTCTTTAACTCAGTCTCTTAAAGCACAACTACATTTATTTCCACTGATAATAATATTATATTACTCGAGTGTTCCTTCTGTAGTAGTACATACCTAGTTTATACAAAAATGCATACATACATAGTTATAGATTAAATGTATACACATATCTGCCGAGGGAGTAGGTGTATTCAAACAAATCTAAGTAAGTAGTTCCAATCAAAATGCGTTAAAGTTAAAACACATATGCTATGAACTATGCATGTAATACAGTTGGATGCAATGAGCTATGAGTAGTATGGAGATTGAAGGAGTTGAACTTTACATTATAATGAAATGAATCAAATAATGTTGCAATGCATTCAATGCGTCTAGTGGTCTAGTGTAGCCTTATGTTTGTTAAATATTTCATTTATTAGGGTTCATACAATACATGCAAGATCTTTAGGAATTGTATTGTGAATATTATATACATAATCCTCAAGAAAATATTGATGGAACTGAATGAAATGTTGTAAAACTTTTAATAACGATATGAACTCCCTCTCTACATTACAATAAAGATAAAGTGCTATCCATCACATATTATTATTATCAATTGCAGACTATCAAGCTGTAGTAAATGTTAGTGCTAAATAGCATTTGATGTTTGATCGGTTGTGTGTACTGGGAGATAAAATAATATTCTTTGAGAAAGACACACATACAGCCTACAGCCTACTAAAAGCTTAAGACAAGCAACCGGTCGACCAAATTGTAATTGCTGTGCCATGATGAATTGAATTCGTACTATCGTTCTTGGAATGTGGAATGCGAATGTAATATCTAACGATTGCAATCTTTTGAGACTACAAATGACATATTGCTTTGCTTAGGTTTTACAGAATAGTTGATTCCGGCTTCTGTTGTTCGTATATTTTGCACACATCACTAATGCTTGTTATTTATTGTTTACTGAAATAGGATTGATAACTTTCTAAGAGGTACTGAGTAAAGATATATAGAACTTGGTGGAAATGCATTGGACGTAGCAATGTAGATATGCAATGTATGGTTTAGATCAACTCAAGACAGGCATTTGTCTGCAGATAAATATAAACTAGGTATATATCTTAACGATCCTACATTTTGACTGACAAAAGATAATCAAACAGAGTGACGGAAAATCCGGTACCATTGTAAAGAGAAAATGGAGAACGCAATTAGCCTTTCACATCTTGACTCTGCTAAGAAACATGTCACTTTTACATTTCCATTTCTGAATCCTTGTAACTTTACTTGCGTCATCGTGAAATCTTACGCGGATCTTTGTGGATGATGGCACAGATCAAAATAAACAAAACTAGCTTTCGAGCAAGATAAATATTTACCCGCAACAATAAGAAAATCTCAAATACCTATTGATTTTGTAAGGTAGCTTTAATTATGTGTAAGGTATATGTACCTACAGTGACATTTTTAAATGCATGAAGTTTCAAAAAATGACAATCACAATGTTTGGCAAGCAAATAATATTTATTACTGCAGTTAAGAAAGGGTGACTGCGGAAGCAAAAGTTTGAATATTAGTAATGATATTATGGTAAGCTTGGATTAGACGTGTTACATGAAAATGAAACCTTTAAAGAAATTGTGTGTTGAGAGAACAAGTAATATGAAAAGTAAATATGAGCACGAGTATTCTTGTGAATTGTGTCAAGCCAAATCAACCTTGTCGTTACCAAATGAAAAATAAATTTTGGCTTAGGTTTTTCTGTCCTTTTTTACTTTTTGGAACAAATAGCATGTCTTATTCTAATCCCTTCCTTTTTCGCAACCTTAACTTACTTTGTATTGCTGGTTGAATGTTGAGTACCTACATATGAACTTAATACTTTTGCATAATGATGCCATGAGTAAGTAAATACTCCTTCTACTTTGTGGTCGCATATTACAAATTAGGATTTATTACGTGCATACTTCAAAGGAAGCAAAAGTAAAGCCTAATTTACTCTGCTAAATAGTAAATCTTTGCAAGAAACACAAATTTCTGTATTGTTTACGAAGTCTCGACATCTCTGTATTAAGACGACATATTATGAACACATTTTCCACGCTTAGTATGTGCTATAATAACAGAGCAATGCAATGCAATGGCTGGTTGTTACACAAAAGTGTGTCCACACACAGTAGCACAAGTCCACCAATATATTTCGCTGTCGCTTTTAACAGATTAACATGCACTACTATTATATTTATGCATGAATCATTAATTTCTATGCATCTGGTAAAACAACGTCTGCCCTCATGACAAAATCATGAATCACTTACACTACCTGTGTGGCAAACACCCACATATTTATTATCTAAATACTTTTGTACCTATTTCCTCGTTTCTATTCCTCAGAATCTCAACTTGGTCACGGTGAAAAAGGAATAGCAATGGGGAATGGGGCATTGTTTACACTTTACCTACTTAAGGTAGGTATGTAGTCTTATTTTTTACAACATAGCTAGTAAATTAGTATTCAATCCTGAGTTTCAGCTTAATTTTAAATACAAACATGGTTTAGACAATATAGCAGTTAAAAATTATTAAAACATGTGTTGCGAAGTATGCCTTCCTTGTCTATGTGCGTATGCTAAAGGGTGTTGCAAAACACAATCTTATAAACACATCTTAAGGTACTAGTATCATTTCCAATTGGGATTTCATAATAATATTTCAGCACACTTATGTGTGTAGGTAATTTTATATTCTTTCATGTTTGAGTTCTGCGAATACATACACAGATATACAGCAACATTGAGAAGGGTTGAATTACCATATCCGATAAAGCGATAATGTTCCTAACTATTAAAAGCCACAAAAGTTTGTGTGTGTTGAAATCGTCGCTAATTTCCTTCACTCATTCATTGTCACTCTTTTGCCTGTAAGAAAGCATAGAGATATTTGCGTGAAGATTTAGAGGTGTGACACGAATTTGCATTACAGAATTCGTTGAGTAGGAACCTACTCACTTCAGTCTGTCTCTTTCAACTACCATTTCAACGAACATTGTTCACACTCAAAGCAGACACGGGAGATATTTTGCATACGTATTAAGTTGTATTTGTGTTGGAGTAAATTCTACTGGTACGATAGTAGGTAGTATGTATCGAATTACTGAAATAAATTAAGGATATAGAGGTTATTTACCTTGGTTTGGACATGTACATAAGTAGATAACTAATGCATACTTATAAACTTGGTATTAGCCAAAAAAGTCAGTATGTACAAATGTGCATTTACAAGTTGGACTGTAGACACATAAATAGAAATGCTAAACTCTTATTATTCGTGTAACTCCTATCTGAGTACAGACTTTTTGTCATGATTGCAAACAAATATTATTATGTAGTTTTGTTACACTGTAAAAAGTAAACAGTTGACTTGTTTGATTGATTTGCTCTTTTGATATGATATTACTAATTTACCGTGTGTTATCCAATATATAGGTCGTAAGTGATTGTAAATTTCTGTAATTTAAATTTAATAGATAACATTCTAAAGTATGTCGGATATTATTAGTTCATGTAAAAAAGTCATATCTTTTAGTGTTTAGGGTTTTAATTTGAGGTTTGTTTGGGAGCATGCACTTTGGGAGCATGCACTCTCTTGTAATTACCTACACTTTCGGTGTACATATATAGACTGTCTCCTATGTAATATTAATATTTTTAACAGGTCGGTTTGATTACTGTGAATCAATCTTATTTACTTTCTATAATGTCATCTTATAACCATTCTTATTGTGTTTCGTAGATGAACTTTAACTGTGTAGTTCAGGTGTGTTTATAAATATTTAAGGTAGAATCCAAGGTTATTTTTGAACTGCCAGTAGGTTCTTATAGTGCATAGTTATTAGAACACGATTTATAGTACATTAAATATTTTATTATAATGTGTAAGCCATAATTTACTGAATTTAACCGTAAATATACCGATAAACCTACACTATATCGCTGTAAATATATACCTAGTTAAGAATGCTATGTATAATATTGAAACATTTGAACCACGCATTCCCTTTCTTTATCCACTTGCAGTTTACAAATAAATGAAACTGATTTTGAACAAGACGTGTGTATTTTAGTTCACGATCTTATACAAATGATTGTATTATTACAGTCAATAATCCACGAGCCACAAATGTCGAAAGTAACCACAGACGGTTGAAATAGCTTATAAGATATCAATCAATTTTCCCTCAAGTATTAACACCATTACTAGTAATGCACATAATACAGTATGTATATGTCTCCTGGAAAAAACACCCAAATTACATATGTACCTATACAAAATGTGTATAATGCATATAATAGTATTACATAGAGTTTATAACATTTCTATGTATTACACCTTCAATGCAGTAGTACAAAGATTGCCAAATAGTTTTTGTGTAGGTATTGACAAGCATTTCTGTATTATAAAGCTCTGCCTGATCAACTCTCTTCCAATGAAAACTGTTAATGTGATTCTTGATTCACCAATTTGTAGCAAATCAAAGTTATGAATACAAATGTTTAATTGTTTTTTGCTTCTTGCAAACTTTTAAATGTAATTATGATGGTAACTATGATGGTAACTCTATGTGCTCTGCGAGACATTCTGGTACCTGTACTGTCAATATTTAATTTCTTTAGATTAACATGCTGCACAGATTGTATTTGTAATTATGTGGATGCCTTTATATTATGTAGGTATCTGCATATAATATTTGTAGTAAAATAAATGTATGTATGTGTGTCTATGTAGTACCGTAAATTTTCTAATACAATCCCCCACTTCTATTGTCTGAAACTATGATTTGCCCCTACTTCAATTGGAAGCCCCTATATTATTAGAATATTTACGGTTTATCACTACATTGATATATCCTTAGATATAATTTCTAACTAAGATATAGAGATAGTAATGGAAAATCAATTTAATATTGTTTTGTAAAGCTACATATATGCATAAGTGGTGGTCAAAAGCTCGAGATATTGTTTGAGAAGAGTATGTATGGTTGTGTGTGTAGGACATGACAAAGAGTGTTTGACTTCATTAGAGTATGAGGAAATAAACTTGTCTTACTGGATGTCGACAGAGTGCATTACCCAACAACTTACATCTGTGTATGTATGTATGTATGTATGATGGGAGAGTACGAGGAAACCTGTCTTTGGATCTTTGGTTGGTTAGCCGCTCTCAGCTGCATGCATGACATGGCTATTCCATCCGTACAGTCTGCATTTTGCATTCATTTTTATATTATTACTTACACTGTTTGCTATTCTGCAAAACTTGTGGATGCTAATGCCAACTCAGTCAGTAGTGCTTCGTAGTAGTCTTATGAGTCAGTAGTCAGATTGTACTGCTAACCAATAATGTGTTTTATGTTTTCATGTACCTGGGCTTGGGCTACCATACCACTAGCTATAACCATTTAACAAATTCTCAATACATTCGTTTGTATCGTTTGTATATAAACAACTAGCATGTAGGAATACTAATATATTTTAGTGTGGAATACCTTTGCATTTTACATAGGTATACAGACAAGAATGTAAATGTGAACCCTGTTGTTTATATATGTTAATATTTTATATTGTTATTACTGTACGTATTATACTGAACATGCATATTGGACGTACGTGTGGGGGCAAGTAGTAGCAAGTGTATGAACTGCCATGAACTAGCCTTTTTCCACTCCTTCTCAGATATTCCAAGGAATACACTGCTAACCCATTGACTTGAATTTCTATTGGTTTCTACTTGTATATCTCTGTGAGCATTTAAAAAGTACATTTACTTATATACTACTTATAAGTACAAATACTATGTTTCGCCATTTTAATAATATTTTGAACTCCCTCAATAATAAAACCTGATACTCGATAACAATGCCATTACCATGAGTGTTGCAATTGAAAGTCATGCTTCATTCATGAAGACAATAAAAATGTGTTTTGCACTGTATACCTATACTCCTTGTTGGAATTCAGAACTGGACTTGTGTCGCTTGTTTGTGTGTAGCATAATTTTACATGTCGTTCCTGAAGAATAATGGTGTATACTTGTAAAGAAAAGGAAAAAAGAGTTTTTATTGTAAACTCTACATGTTAAAATTACCTTTTTCTCTACACAATGACTTTCTTTTATCATTTTGCATTTTTCAAGTGGCAAAAGACATCTTTGTTTTGCTGCTCGTACTAAGGAAACCATTAAGAACAATGACAAGAAAAATAGAAATGATTACTGAGAGCGCATGGTAATTACAATTACATTGCAATTGCAGCGTGCAGTATTTTGTCTCTTTTTTCTACACCCATTTACCCAAGATGCATTCAATGCAGTGTTAACACTAACGCGGTCTTTGTATGCATCTCAACAACTTAATACCACTTTGTTGTGTGGTTTACCCACCATTTTAGTCACCGTGACCTCTAAAACTCAGTTTAGGCAATCACCTTCCTACACTTGTAGTTTTTTAAGCCTGTTTAAATGAACAAGCACTTCCAAATATAGGAAAATGCTTAAACACTTAAAAAACATGCTTATTGTAATGTTATTAATGTTGCTTTTTTTCTTCAAATATTTTTTTTCGTAGAGTTACCCTTATTCTTTACCCAATTACATTTAAGTGCTATACGAAAGACTGCATTGTAAATATGACTTATATTTCATATCCGTCATGACAGTGACAAAGGAAGAATGTAAATGTATACCTAATGAAATGTCTGTGAGTGAAAAAAATCAGTAGCTCATCTGTACAATAATACATACAACTCGTATATAAAAATACAGCCCTATTTGCTCTGACCCAAAAATAGCATAACAATAAATGTAAGGTGAACGTGAACAAGGATTTAGTTTTTCTTGCATTATAATAGCTCCGAGCATCTGCACAAGATCTGTCTATATCCTTCTGTTACCTACTAACACTAAAATTGAAAATGTTTCAACTGAAGTAGCACATCAAACAATGTAAACTGCCTTCAATAGAGACATTTTTTCTTTAGTCCTTAATCCGGAGGAGAGTTTCAAACCAAACGCAAACGGTGTAGTCAACTGTGATTCGTGTTGCAATTTTCAATTTTGATCCAATATTACATTAACTATTAGATATAGGTATGTAGGTATCTTTTTTATCGTTGCAAACCTAATACATTAATTTATAGGTGTACATTGCGCATTGTGCTTTAAGTTTTGAACCTATTCAGTTGAAGAATTTTCAACTTCTCAAATCTCAATTTGAAATTATTTGCACACCTAATGAAACTGCTAACAAGTTGGGGTTTTGGGATTGTATGATTCAACATTAGAAGGTACTAAAATCATTAGTACCTTCTACAGTATTGCACACCTATACACAAACATTCCATGTACATTTAGTTAATAGTTAGCTATTCTTGTATTACATTTTTGTATGTAGGTAGGTGGCTATTTGAATAGAACATGTTTACACAACTAATATTCATAGCTAATAAATGATTAAACAATAATAACAGTTTCCCACCTAGTGGGTAGTTTGCTATTACTCACTTGCTTCTTGAAACTACTTAAAGTTAAAGTAAAGTGTATACTTTCTTACTCTATGGAAGTAATGACACAACACGATTGGATGCATCAGCATTACCAGGCAAATAAATCTGTAAATAGCAGACACGCATAACATTCTGACGATAACGGGATTTCCTTGCTATCCTACATCTACATCTCATCGTACTTGTAGTTTAGCACTCGAGTTCAAAGCTTGAACACTGCAAAAGAGACTGTGAGTATTGCTTGTATAAACATTGAGTAGGTATACACTCGTGTTGTGATTGTGACGTGAGAGAATGCAAAGTGGAACCCAGCCAGCCAATCAATAAGAAAGCTGTCTGTGTGTGTAGAATCTCAATGCAGTTACTAATACTTAATGAATGACAGTCTTATACAGTGCTCATTGAATAACAATTTATTTCGTCATCACTGATCTCTTCAAGTTATCTAAATATACTGACATTCGTAATCTCGGACTGTTCGTCCTTAAAAACATCTTGAGTGCTTAATGGTTCTTTTGTAGTAGAGATCGTATCATTTGTACTATATATTACCATAATTACCTAGTCATATACACAACAGTGTACTAAATATCAAGATAAAACAATGGTGCTTTTATCATCAATCAATCCTTTGACTCTATCATTTTGATTGCATTGAATGTAACTTTTATGTATATGCAATTTATCTTTAATGAGATGATGAATATAACAAGACATTAACTCTATGTATAACTGAACAATGAACAAAACAAGACACACGACTATTATTACTCCTTGTATTTTATGCACAGGATTACATGCATCACATAACTAATGGTTATTGTTAAACTGGCTATACATACACTAAAACTATTGTAATGGCAATCAATTAATAACCATGGAACTGTATACTACAGGAATCAATTTGATATACATTTTTAGCTTTGAATCTTACAAACACTTGTTATTTATATGAATCAGCAAAATGTTGGCGGGGGATAACAAAGGAAGGTTATACATACCTGGCTAAAAGGTACCTATTTTGTATACCTGTATGTACAGATTTATTTATGTGCGTATACCTATGTTAAGATATTAAGTGTGCTGTATGATTATGCAGGTGTTCTGTTGCTGAATGACATTAGAACTTTGAGAAATCCTAGTCATTCATTTTTAAATTGTCCTATAGCACACTCCACGAAGAAAAAGCTGGTTAAATGAGTATGTTGTAGTAAAAACGTAGACATTGTGTGTTGTGTTTGTAGGTATAATGTTGGATTAATGATTAATACCTCAATTACATTATATTGTGGTAGCAAGAGGAGAGAAAAGATTGCTATTAACATTTATGCATGGCATGACTGTCATTTTAGCGTCTCGAAGCTGTTGTTACTGTTACTGGTCGTCTGTTTAGGGAACGAGTTGTAATGCGTATTGTTATTAACAATGGCTCTACTAGCAAACAATGAACAAAAGCCTCGAGCAGCTTATAATAAACATTATTTCTGGTTTAACGTAGTTAACTTAACAGTCACGTTTAGACCGAAGGTTTATACACACTATGTGTATTTGATATGTATGTTTGTGGACAATGATGCTAATACATACATCATACTAGACACTACTTTTAATGTACTCTCCTAGTGGACATAATTCGTTCTTCTTCCCTCGACACATTTTAATAACAACAAGAACAGCAGGAGCAATGAGAAAATAATAATAAAAGATGTGTGGAAAAGTGCCACTGCCGTTTCTTGTTGGATTTTGTGAGTGAGTTAGTCTGCCACGTGAAACTTGTAGGCCACACGCCACAGACAAACCAAAATCCAACCCCCTTTGTTTTATCATCATGGTACATAAATTTCTACGCATCTCTAATTATAATCATCTCTTGCTTTAATCGAGTCAGCTACTTACATTATATATGATATTACTCAAATACACAATACTAGCACAGTGTGAATGTGTCAGTGTGAATTGTATAGTATTTCCTAGATGATTTGTGATTTTGTTTGGGTTAGTTAAAGTATAGACGTGTGTATGTGTATAGAAATAAACAAACATAAAGTGTATAGCATTTAGTGCGAACGTTTGTTTATGTGTTTAAGGGTAGGTTATGGTTTCCTTAATAAACTACTACTCTAAATAGTAATAATATAATAGCAGTAGAAATGCAGGGATGTAAAAATGTGATTAGGTAGTTCATGTGGTGTGTAAGAGACATGATACAGACTGCAGCATAGTTATTTTTCATGTGTAGTTAAATAGTTGGGTGACTTGGCCTACCGTCTCACATTAGGAAAAGTGAGAACCTGTGTTTGGTGTGGCGTGGTGTCGTTGATGTGTATTCTTGACATATAAACGAAAGAAAACTGATTCACAATCAGAGTAATTGTATACTACAGCAGTTTCTCTTTCTGCTTTATTAATGAACATGGGAAATTAGTTTTTTCCCGTCTGTTTGCATTTTTGCATTTTTATGGGATCTGCTCTAAGCAGTATTCTCACATTCACAAGTCAGGCTCTATCATATCAATCAAGGGCTATATTCTTGTAAGCATTGCATTATTAGCTATTACATAGTGCCGCTAATGGATATGTTGTTATTTCATCACTGCCTGTGTGTGAGACGGACACTGCTGTTATGGAGGGAAATGTATAACTGGCACAGGACAATCATCGTCTTCTCATAATATTTATTACCGTACATCACAAATTGTTTACCTATAGGTAGTCACTTCCACAATTATTCTCCCATTATCCATGCATTACATACTGCTACGACTACAATTGAAATTTGAAATGGGTTAGCTTAAATATAATGTCTATAAGGTAGGTCCAAATCGGTTTCAACCATTAAGGTTCATTTGCGTGCATTTTGTCATTATTGTATAAATTATTCAACTTAGTGTCAAATAAAAATGGTTTTACCGTTTTTGGTAAAGCTCACACACGTAATTAGAAGACGAGTTTAAGATTGAATGTCAATTTGACATGGTTGCAATTGAATTTTCAGTTTTCCATAGTGAGAAAATTCAGGAAGACATTAGATAGGTATGTAATGTATGTTTATCGTTTTATAAATCGTTATGAACTTGACTGCATTTTTGATTACAATGGACCTATTCCTAGTATTTAGTTTACAAATCTATGTTTAAAACAATATGCTGTGTAATAATTAGGTATATTCATAATTATACAGAATAATATTGCATTAATAATATAGACATTACCACTTAAAATAAACACAATTAATTTGCAGAAAGAAAAAGTGTTGCTCTACAAAGTTAATGTGCATTGATAGGTACTCCAAGAAGTAGACGTAAGTATTCATTCCAAAATCTACATTCTAAGGCTACCGTGTCTAAAATCAATTACTACTAGTTTTGCTTATATGGGACTATGGATACACCCTATAGTACTAAAGAATGATAAATAATTTGCTTGTATTGTATGTGCACATTTCTGGGCGTAGAGCAATTATAAGTTAGTTTAATCCGAAGCGTGTTTAACCTAATGATTCGATACACAAGTAGGTAAACAAAACAATATGGCTACCAAAAGTTTTTAAAGCTCTAAATGAACTTGCAATTATTTGCTTTATTCAACGCTAACTCAGCATACTACTCATTCAAGTGTCTTACAAACCAACACCAACAGTCTATTACTGTTCATTTCTATACAGCAGCGAAATATTGTAGCTACTCAACTCATGGTAAATGTATACGTGCTACATACTGGTCGAACAACAATAAATTAGTAAAAATTGATCCCCAGATCTGATTTGTTTCAATTTTGAGAAGTACTGGTTGTGGTTGTGGCTACCTTGAGCTACTATGATCGCTTCGCATCACAAACACGTAGTAGAAGCATTAAACCCTACATTCGAACATTTTTTCGAAGAGTGAGTACGTGGTAACGAAAACAAAATTTAGGAATTCGTTTAGTATTATAATAGGCAAAAACACTACTACACAAAATCACACTAGTAACCTTTGTTCATTGCAGCATCGCAAAAACTTGCCATTCAGTTGATTTACGAAAGTAAATTAGACCAAAGAAAAAACACGTAAGGTTAGTCCAAAAAATACAATCCACGATCCTAACGTCTTCCCTTTCCGTAATGGTTGTAAATACCTTGATTAATTTTTTCAGCCTTTGAATTGAGTGATAATAGGTAGACCGATTACATTACCTACTCATTATAGGATAATAATCATAATACCTTTCCTTACACCACAATAAAATCCCGACAGAAAACAATCTAGCCAATTGGCAGAGCACATGAATTTTTCAATTCAGCCGTCATTAGAATAAACACTACACATTGCAAATCTCCTTGTAATACACATACATTCTATGAAAATGTTTATTTGCTTTGCTGCTAACAGATTAAGAGCAAAATAATTAGGTATTTAATTGTCGTTATAAATTAGGTACTTACATACACTTACAACATTTAGTGAATCATTTTATCTTTCTTGCATTGCACAATGTCTGTGGTCCAAATTGTTGTGATTCATCATAAGCCGCTCGTCAGTACTACTATGCTCTACTAACAGGAACTACCTACATTAATTTTATTATTTGTTCTAGTTACATAAATCAACATACTACCCAACTTAAATTGTATAATAGTGTCATTGCAAACGTCTGGAAAGACCGGATATTTCAAATAGAATGTAGGTAGCTAAAGCACGAAAAGGCTTTAATGCCCATGTAAGCGAATCAGATTAATTGTTTCCGTTGTTTTCCCACATTATTTAATTGTCATGTCAAAATTGTTCTTTTTTCATCATTTTTACTGACATGAGTTTGGAAGAATGAAATGTAGAATCAAATCCAAATATCCGTCATTTTTTATTTTCATTTGAGATTATTTGTTACACAGTATTACATATGGTAGATAGACTTCGTTTCTTCTCCTTGAAAATTGTTAGTAAACAAATGCAACAGGAAAATCCACTAATAAACTTTTCCAATTAATATTTAGATATGCAATGCACCTACATAGTAAGTATGAAAAATATTGATTAGACTTAGTTTTTATGTTAGGATTAGCAGATGTACTGGAAAAGTGATTAGGTTTTGTTGGGTTATTGTTTTGATCGAACTAAACTGAAGCTGTCATACTGGCTGTAAGCGGAAAAGTCTTATTTAACAAAGGATAGGTAATGAGATCAGTAGTTATTGTTTTTTAGGAACGACTTGACTAGAGGGGAGACAATCCAATCACATGCACAGTTAGCTTGTAAATAGTGTACGGTAAAAAGCTGCAGACAAGTTGATAGAGGAGACTGAGTCAATGCTTAATTTAATATGATATAGGCTTGACTGACATCAAAATTCACTTTTTCCCGTACCCCTGTTGCAGCTTAGTAGTTGTGGAGATAGAGATAGTTGTGTGTTGTGTGTGTGGTGTGGTGAGATAGGAATCTTCATGGTAAATAATGGGGTTAAGATCCGTCACGGAAGGCTGCCTTGACTTAACTATCGAGTATGCACATACATACAATACGCTTTACTTCTTTACTACTACACTATACACTTCCAACATTACACACTGGCCTAAGTAACAAGAAGCAGAGTAGGTAACTAGTAAGTATGTAAAGCAAACGTAGACGTAAATGTACACTGCTTGTAAGTGTGTGCATGTTTGCTGTCATGGTCGCAAAGGTACCGTATGCTGTAAGTATCTCCGAATGCTTCTATATATGTAGTTAACAGATGAGATTAATCTACTAGCATTGTAGCACTTGTATTGCTCAGCTAAAGTTTCCCTTCCCAGTCCGACACTCACATAGTCAACACTACCTACAGTGTGGTAAATAGAATCCGTGTTATTTACGTCGTCGTCGGCATTTTGTACCACAACAGTTGACACGAACATACTATGATTCCCATATAGTCCCTAAAACATCCATCAACACAATTCTCCATTCGTACAATTCGTACATTCTAAAAATTCCACGGCTATAATAAGAATCTTGCTGCTATAAAGACGTGTAGATATACACACTGCATTTTAAGCATCACTAAATAAATAATTAACCTACCTACAATATACAGAATTCCACTATTGCAATAACAAACTTATTTCTCATCTCTCTTTTCATATTGTGTCTCTCTATGTTAGTTGTAGCTCTAAGAATCTATTTACATGCACTGCACTGTATGTTATGTACTGTCAAATATTATTCAAATATTGCATCTCATTTGCTGTCAAAGGAGTCTATATATTATAGCCTTGATTAAATATACATAATGCCACATTGTTTTAAGTTCATTAGTATTTTCCAAGTGTAAGTTTTTAGCATTATTATTAACCTTAATCTTAGGCCTACTACGAAAGAATGACATTAAATACTTAATTATAACGTTTATATTACATATTGACATAATATACTTCTCTACAGATACACAATGTAAGGTATAGGTGTTACGTAGACATAATTGTTTTGCAATATTATGAATTGTTTGAAGCCTAAAGCATTATAAAGTAGCCCATATCATTATAATAATATAAATCTAAAACGGATCAGTCCGTAATTTAAAATTGAAAGAGCTTTGTTTGTTTATTGATACCGAGATGCACATTGAGACTGCAAAAGTTAGTGCACTAGTAATGGTAAATACGAGTACATGTTATAATTGTTTATTTCGCAAAATGAGCGTAAGCGGATGGACAAAAGCTGAAATTGCATTGCAAAAACGTTTACGGATGCATGAGCTCTACATTTTAATACTAGCGTGCGTCTGTTTACTGTGTTGTAGTTGTATGTATGTATTTACACATTTATGTTGAATTGCTAATTGCAAATAATATAATTAGTCTTTGTTAAATGGTAGTAAGGATGTTGGTGTTGGTTGGGGCTGCAGAGAGTAAATGTTGAAAAAGACTGTTCTTAACTCTGAACGCTGTTACTTTTAGCTTGGGTTTAGTTTAGTTGTCTTATTATTAGATACATAACTCATACTCACACAAGTAGCAGAGTCTTGCCTCGAAGCGCTAATCTTTTCTCTTAAATACTTTTCTTTTTACATTCAATCTTGTAGAAATTAATGCTCTATAAACTTCCCTTGACTGGTTTCGTTTGACTTACATTACTACATTCTGTTAATCTCTTAGCAAAGCGTTTTACTTTTCCTCTTTTATTCATTTCATTTCTTGAACAATTTTTCTCAAATCTAAATCCATTGCTACTATATGCAGTGTGTAAATATACTACGTGTGCGAAATTCTAAAAATTCATTTAAAGATAGTATGCTACATTCTACTAAATTAGATCCTGTGCCTACCTACTCGAGTTTATGTTCCGAAACTCACAGTAAATTCTTTTCCTCTTTATGTGCATCCTCATTTCTACAGAATGCACTTTGGCAACCGTGTTAAATAGCTATAAATCCAATTCCTGTGTTTTTATCATTTGCAGAGTACAAGACTCTGAACATTATTTGATTATCTCTTGCAGAGAAACAGGTGCACGTTTCTGTGTTTCACCTTCTTGTCTACTAAGTATCTCTAATTAAATGATGATTCAATACAAAACTTAATTTTCACTGCACTTTGAATCAATAATATTCATTCACTGTGTATGTAGCTACTCTACATAGGTACATAACAAAAATACTTAAGCTTGCCACAAAGTAGCTAACAAATTCTTAGGTTTGTCAAAGTGATTAGAAAAAGTAGCTTGGTTTTGGTTGTATGCTAGCAATTTCAGTTAATACCATTGAGAAAAGAACCCAAACAATATCATCCAAACTACCTGGTGGAAACAATTCTTAGGATACCATACCACTATACCACGATACATTGAAAGTACCTACTACCTACTAAATAGATACACTTGTGTGGTATTGTACAAACAAGAAACTTACACAACCTTTGAGAATACACAGCCGTAAGCCAATGTATCGTCTGTAGGTATATTATGCACTTTAGAGGCAGAATCCTATTGTTTTAAATAATTTGTATACCTTCCTGGCCTAACTGAACCAGTGAGTTTAAACTGACAGTTTAGAAGTGAACCCGTTCAGTTTCTTCATTCATCGAAACACTTTGAACAACAGATGCAGGCATCTCTGAGCATCTTCTGTCTGTCTCCAAATTAAACGGCTCTTTGCAAACTATTAGTACAGGGTGGAAAGAAAACCAGCATTTCTTTCTTTTGCCCACTTCGATTCTTACAAAAAATTCTACTACTAACTAACGCAATCTTTCTAACTATGTCTAGGCGAATGGCGAACAGAACATTAACTAAAGCAGTGTCAAGAAACATGCATTCTAAATATGGGTCGGTAAATTAACTCACACAGCGACATAAATGATCAAATCGATACAAATTTCTCGCAGCCAATCTTTGCACGCGAACAATGTGTTTCTATTAGTATGTGTATGCATAGATGAGTATCGGTCGTATACAATAAAACAAGATACATACAAACTATAAGCCGTATGTACAATACAAAGCGTATGCGACTCTGCAAGTGTAATGTATTGGGGTCAAGCAAGCTGACACGATGCTGAAATTGGAAAGAAACTCAATTTGCTCAAGAGTTGAATTGGCATGGATCATGATGGCACTTTTTACCTGAAGTCAACAGTTAACATCTCATGTATAGTGCATTAACACCACAACCGGCCTACCTTCACCTTTTCCTCACAGAGATGACTAACTTAACAGATTCGGTTGTACTACCACTACAAGTATATACTCACTATAATCGCCAAGCTGGTCTATGACACTGTATTGTATACAAACCTTGCATTACGTTACAATTCATTGCATGAGGAGAAGGAGGAGGAAAATGAATGAAATCGTATTCTCTGTATAATATTCTATTATACATTATTATATATGCACACATGCACACATTATAAACTTGTAGCTGTTGGACATACATTTATTCTTATCGCGTATTTATACGCAAATCTCTTTGGTCTTTACGACTACTGTCTATCTTATTGTATACACACAGTTCTCCTATGCTATACACTCCATAATTTTCACAAGATATCAAGCAGCTTGTTGTTCTAAGCCATTATACACTGTAACGAAATCTTAGTCCAGTCTGGCTTGCTCTGATCGTGTAGAATGGTGTGGTAATAATCTTTATCTCTCTCCCCTCTCTCTCAAATACTTGACAATGAAATCAACGTTGAAATTCTTTTATTGTGCCTTATAAAGCTTATTCCCATATCCCATATCCATTCCAGACACTGTACACCACCAGCGTACACTCCAAGTATGTAGGTACCTAGGTATTCAATAAAATTACCATTGTATGCACAAAGTATATACGTAGTGCAATTTACATTTTGTCGGCCAAGCAACTTGACTTGGCTTGGGCTACGCAACATTTGGTTTTACATGTCATGTCTTATGTTTACACTTACATTATGGGAGAACGTTTTCAATAATAATATTCAATAATATCTTAGTGTGCCTATGTGTCTATATCTACCTGTATTGGGTACTGCGGTTATTAAAGACATAAATTTAATGTTTGAGTGTGAATACATATTGCCTCGCCGACTGCTCATGAACAAATTGGTCAATCGCAGCCCAGTGTTAATTTGCAAAGCAGTTAGTTCGTGTAATATGCTAAGGTATATAGGTACATTGAGTAGTAGGTACGTATAATATAAGTTGGCTTTAGTTTTGGATTGAGAGTATTTACTAATGTTCAATTAATTAATAATCATTTTCTGGTCAGTATGTTGACGTTGCGCGAGACACTCGTTTGACTAGATTTATTTCTGAACTTTGAATTTTGCCATTCACCTTTACATTTAAATAATGCAAATAAATGCATGTACCATTGTGTGTCAGTGAGACAACGTGTCAATGTGTGACACAGAGATCTGCTTAGGTATTTCAGACAGAATTGATAGTCAAGGTTTGAATGTTACATTGCATAAAATTGTTAATTTGTTTCGAAACACATTTTCAGGAGCAAGTGTACATTATTTTGTAATGTTGTCTGAATTGAATGGGTTGAAGCTTGTACTGTTATATCGTTTGAATACGATTACTAGTATAAATACGAGAGTTTCTGCATTTTTAATTTTTTCCTAAGAAAAGGTTGGTTTGTTGTATAGGAGCAGGATCTATCTATTCATTCTTTGAATTATAATTTTTGCTATCCCTCTAAAAATCCTCGTTTTGCTTTTTTGCTTTACATTCACTGCACTGCACTACTACTGAAGAATAACCTCACATACACAGTATCGATTAATCAATTACGAGTTTTGATTGTGGTACGGCAATATAATTGTGTGTGTGTCTGTAAAAACCAGACAATTCAGATTTCTCTCTAAGAGCACGTATTTTCTCCAAAGATTCCTTTGCAATACGCTTGAACGCTAAGAAATCCATTGCAAGGCAATAATGGTAATTAAATGTTAGCTTTTAAGAATCCTTTCAACTTTGGCTATCATCCAGTGCATTTAGAATCTGTAGTGAATGTCCTCACTTGTCCTAGACATATGATACAATCGCTAACGCAAAATTTAAGATGTTTGATAGAATGAATGACGTTAACAAGAGAAAATTCTTATTTCATCTTTCATCTCCATATTGAAGAGCAAAGTGCAATTTAATTTATGCAAAATGCATGTAGAAATTACGTGGGGTAAAGTGTACATCTGATGAAATGAAATGATGTCGATGCGATGATTTACTTTTACATTCTCAGAATAGAAATGTGATATCCACTCTCCACTCCACGGCTAGTGCTTCAACACTTTAAAACTTAGAACATGAAAAAGGAGAGACCTCATCATGATTTAAAAATATATAAAAGATTTTCTTACCTTGAGAAATTGGATCCAAATTAATTAAAATCACTTCTCAATTAGAAACTCTACACGAATTTAGTGTTCTTACACATATACATATTTCTTTCTATCAAGTAAAATTTTGTCACAAATACTTGGAGTAAAAACACGAATAACCAACACTTATCCAATTTCAATACAAAAGTCACAATGAATCTGTGAAGCACTACTACAACTTTTAAATCTGTACAATTTCTACATACAAGAAAATTCCAATAGTGATTGTAGTAAAGTACACAGAAGTAAAAATGATTTCCTTATGGCTGTTGTAGTGTGTATGTACCAGTACTCAATTAAAAGTACAAGAATTGAAGTAAAGCTGTAGCAACAACAGCAATTCGAGTTCTAGTTCTAATTTCTAAAGTCCGTAGTTGTTGTATGTAGTAGAAGTTTCTTTTTTGAAGGAAATAACTCTTTAGTACGATAGAATGGTATTTACTGGCGGCACCCATAAGGTACAACTTGAGATTGCATTGTCGAGCAAGTGAGCAGCACAGTGTGCAAAGAAGTTGTAGAGTCACAGAGCTATGTAACTGAGAATATACAACAACAGCCTTTTCAATTTACTCTCTTGCTTGTACAGAGTTGAGATTAGCTGCTGCCTTAGCGAAGTTCTTAATGTACCTACCGACTGTGTGAATGTGTTCAGTTGAGTTGTCTGTGAGTGAGACTGCTCCTTATAGTATACGCCAAGTACAACTTCCACCATGCCTTACCCCTACTATCTGTTTGTTATGTTCATTGCACACAGGACGAACCTCACTCGGCCACTAGAACCACAACATTGAACATGCATACTATACAACTATTTAATACTTCAACTCTATGAACACTCAACACAACAGATTTGACTTGGCTTGAAACTTACTGACAATCTTTGATACGACTTAAAGAATCTATCTGCATGGGGATTCTCACCTTCTGTCTTCAACTACTTTAACGAAAAACTCTTTGCTTAGTGCTCACACACATAAGCTATATTCACAAATAAACTCCACTCAAGGCAAAATCTATACACACGTATTCTCTTCTTATGGAGTCTTACTCATAACGTTTTTAGACTCAGACTAACAATGTTACAGCAAGCGTAATTATGTGTAGTGTACATAGGCGTAGCCAGGATTTGGTTTCGGGGGAGGGCTAAGTCAAAACATGTATGTGCTCATTTTCACATAAAGCGCAAAAAATTTGAGCAAATGTGGGCAAAAATGAACATAAACTACATAAAATTCACACGTAATGCGAAAAATTTCTCAATTTTTGTTACTTTTTTGGTAAAATGCCTTGCCCCCCAACCCCGGCTACCCCAGAGGTAGTGTATATGTACCAAGAAAACTATCACTGGCCTTTGCAACTGAAACATGTGTGCTGTAAAATGATTATGACCTTTTAGTAAAAATTGGGACGTTTTAGAAAAAATGGAATTTTCAAACATTTAGGAATAACTAAACAGTTAGGAAAAATTTAAAGATTTAGAAAAAAATTTAGCACATATTATACAGTAGAAAAAATTGAAATATTTAGAAAAAATAGAGACATTTTATGAAAAACTAAATATTAGAAGTTGGTTCAGTCCAGTTCAGTCTTAGAAAAAGTAGTATTTATCTCCAAAAAAAAATTTGCAACGTAATTCTGCAAAATACCAAGATCAACTATTTTTGTGAGGACATTTTGTGAGACTGTTTTGTTTTGTAATACACCCTTGTAACGGGTACTTTTTTCTAGACTACTACACTTAAATTTATTGCTTTTATATACATACACATAGGTTTTTGGCACTACGTATAGTGTAAAAGACTTTAGTAACTATTGTTATTGCCATACACACCTATATACACAAAACCAATTCAAAAGTTATATATATACTACTCAGCTGTTTCTGTTTCTCTTCTGGTAATAAGTAACACCATACACCTGTCGTATATTATGGTTAAAATAACTCACAATAAGATTTTTAGCTAGTATCTGAATTAATACTAGTAGTGCTTGGAATTTCAATGTAATACCTTCCTGTCTATAGCCATCTGTATTTGGCTATTTTACTATTATTAGTAGTAGTAATTTACTTACTAATGCTGAGTACTCTACACTCATAGAACAATCTAAATGTACGATCTAAGTGAGAATTCTTGCGAGTCTTCTGTTAATGAGTCAGTAAATTTTGAACACTTTTAAGAATGAATGGGTGATGATTGTATTGAGGAGTCTTATTATACCTCTATCAATTATACCCTTTTGCTCTATCTCACACTGTCTCCAACGCTGTCTTCTATGCGTGGGGCATTATGTTTATGATAGAAACAGGCTGTAAAGAAAACTTCATGTATGTATACCTATAAATTTCAAGTACATAGTTCCGCGATGTCGTCACTTCTTAGTTCTCAAAATTTGGGACTACTATACTGGTTCAATACTTGTGCAATTGAAAGAAGTTAATCTGTTTGACGCAATAGAACTTACGATGGACTTTTTATTATGTTTAATTAGGGTTTCCTCGTAATTATGTATAATGTAATATTATAATTTTCCTCATGTAATGGGGAATTTTCGGTAAACTATTTAGTATTTACTACTGTTTGTACACAGTTTTTTGCTTGGTATAAATGATCTGTACGTGCTGTGCCAGTGTAGTGTGGAAAAAAACCGGGAAGTTATACGGGCTTCAAGTTCATTTCTTCTTTGATGCAATTTTTAGAGTAAACATGAACATGAACTGTAATTTACTTGCAAATACTGAAGCACCTTAACCTTCTGAGGAGAATGTAGTAGACTACTTTTATATACTACCGTTTCAATCAAAACGTCATCATTACAATTAATTACTATCTTTGTATGCAGGCAAAGCAATACTGATTGCAGTATATTATTATAATTCTAATTCAATTAAAAAAGTTCATAAAACTCAAATTCAAATTGGCCGTTCATTGTACATGGAGTAAGGGATGTAATGTGTTCGTACGTGATTTCCTTGGTAAACACAATGAATGGGAAAAAATTATTGAAAAATAAATGAACTTGAATTGAAGGGATGTGTAAATGTCTCATACAATGACTAACAATATATTTCGTGACATTTTTTCTTTACATAAACATGAAGATGAATTCAATTCCTCTTCTTCTGCTCTTCAAAACACATTTGACAATACAATCTCTATGTGTTTCCCCATCAGATATTTTTAATTGTAAGGTTGATTTTTTAGTAAATTGAAATGCATCATGGTCTGTAGGAAATTAATTCATTAGTAATTCATTCATCAGTTATCACGTCATATTCATCACTCCTGAACCCCTGTTGATGAGTTGATTTTTATATGTAAGAGTATGCAGGATCTCATTGACACAGCTGTAACAAGGATGATAGCATGCATGAAAAGAGTAATATAAAATCACACTACAGACAACTGGCTGTCTAATTACTCTGTTCACTAGTAATAATACTAGTTAAAGTACAGTTACTTCAAAACTCGTTAGTATGTTAAAAAATGCTTAAAAACTTACACTCACTTATCCTTCAACTATTAGCTGATACTCACTTACTCATACTCAACACAAAATGGTCAACAATATGATATGTATGTACTTACATTTACATGGAACCTTACTACTATTGAGTAAGGTAGATGAGTGTTTAGTTGCGAAAAAGGATAACGTTTATAAATAGCAATAATTAATTAATTACACGAATGACACGATTAAAGCATATAATAATGAAAGGTCAGTTCATGTAAGCTGAACTATTACCTCCGAAATTTCCACAGAGTGAGGAAACATTTATTTAACCACTATATTATTGGAGTCACTGTGCAGTACTCTGATACATACAAATAGTTGAATTTATCTTTTCCTAAGCTAACTAATAAGCAACAATAAAAATAAAAGCAGCGTAAAGAGGTGTTTCCGCCAACTTGGATTCCAGGTCGGATTGCATTGCAAATTGTTTTGGTAGTGTATTATTATTGGACACAAAGTACTAAGTACCTGATGAACACACGACCACGTTTTGTACAACGACTCACAGAGTAAGAGACTTACGAACGAGTAGTGTCAGTTGGGAAATGATGACGTTAATTGTATTGATGTAGTTACAGTGTGTGGAGTGTGGGTGTACATGTTAGTCATTGTTGTGATCGTTTAGAAATTACAAAGGTCAAGAGGAGCTAGGAAATTTTAATTTTGACATCATGTGGTAACAAATTAAACGCGTATGCTTGTGCATTTATACACTTAGGTACTAGCTAAGACCTAAAAAGGTTTTAATAAGAATAATATGTGTGTTTGTTTATACTTACGTGCTGTCATGCATTTTATATATACTCATTTACTGTCAAGAGTCAAGACTGTCCGCTTATTACAGGGCAGGGGTTGCTCACAAACCCAAACATCTTGTTGTAGCCTTTACTCACATCCTTTAACCCTACAACAATAAATTCCATTTTATCTGCACACTTATAGAATATGCTATTATATATTATTTTAGTATTATATATGAGTCTTTGCATCCTTTGCCCCACCTGTATGAACAACTGTGTCTAGAAACTATATTTACTACGTCCATATTGCAATAACCGTGTCTCCGTAACAATACGTAGGTTTAATGCAGATAAAGAATACAATTACAATTAACTAAATGGGTACGTGTCTCTATGTGAAGAGTTTGTATCTGTGCAGTTTACATTCTGTACTTATATTATGTACTCGTGTAACATAAAGTGCTATTGTATTGTATCTCTGCAGTATATTGTACAAAGATGTATGTATGTATGCATTAGAATATGCACGTGTATAGGTACGTGGCGTGGAGTGGTATCTGGCTCGAGTCTCTGACTACGAAACACAACCATAAATCTAGGAGCTAACAATAAGATAAGTTTCTTTTAGTTTTTAAATAAATGTGAAATCTATCTGCAATTTTATGGTAAAGCTACGCAGAGACAGTGGAATGAGTGCAGGGTGTACTATGTGTATTATGTATGACTGTTGTGTTTTGTGTATGGGTTTAATATGTCATTAAATTAGTCCAGAGGAAAAAAGCATGCATTATTATATTATAATATTCATATGTTCTTCTGAGATCAATTAAAGTGTACATACAACCACAAGAACAAAGGGACTGTGCAGTTGTCATTAATTGTTGGTGTATAGACCGCATAAAATTCATTGGATTTTGTAAAACAGTACGTGGCAGAGCAAGAGCTACTCTGAGTGTGTGTTACATATCATTAAAACAGACCTTGGCCCAGCCATTTGTTACGTTACAGTGGATGGGTTTTAAAGAATCAGTTGCCGACAACGAAAGTCTCAACACATTATCACAAGTTTCTTGAAAAAATTCTATTTAAAAATGGAGAACATTTACTGTGCATGAATCATTATTTATATTGAAATCTTTGCTGACCATGTAAAATGGTTTATCTGCACTGCACACTCAACTTAGGCCGTATCATTCATTCTAATCCCATATTATGTGATATGCTAATGTATAACTGCGTCTCAATCGCACTTGCTATATAACTGTATGTGTGTGTAGGTTCATGCATGTAACATTTGTACACATTTTCATTCTTTAAGTGTATACGAATTGTTAGGCATATAATATTTAACGTACAGGTACCAATGGATCACTTTTGTATTCGTTAGATTCATTTAAGTGTTTATCTTTTTCTTTTTACAGAACTATCTACAGATTGATACCAGCAGCAACATAATAATAAGTGTGTTATGTATGTTAATTCATTGGATTCAATGATCTCATGTGTCAAGCCTCATAATCAGGCAATCTCGCGAAAGAAACTGTTTATAAATGCACAATGCTACTCAAAATCTGACATGCTGCATGTATTTTCCATGCACAGTGAATGGAAAAATGAAGATTGTAGTTAACATGATTAAAGCTTATAAAGATTGTGCGATATTATATAAAATCACAGGAGCTATAGGTACAGATTACTTGCAAGGCACAGTAATTGGATTTAATTTAACTTTCACAGTGTAGTGTACATAGTGGTTAGTGTGGGTCATCGTCATGTCATGATTCGAAAAAATTGGGAAACTATGTTACTGTTTCAAGTTTTGTTTACGTTGTTATTTTCAAGGTAAGAATTTTTTGTGGGACTTGAAGTAAAATTACTAAATCTACACAGGATGTTTTTACAAAAGGTTCGGCTAAAAGACATTAAATTTACAACATGTCTTGTATTGTTGACTCAAGACTCAATTCATCAACCTGTTGAATGAGTCTCTAAGTTAAACATCTTATCTGTATTGTTAGTAAATATGAATCATCATTATTTACAATTTAAAAAATGTGTTTCTTAGCTTAGTAAATGTCAATAAGTATTCGCTGTTTTAAGAAATCAATCAGCTAAGGCATGAGACTCAATATTTCAAAAGTCAATTATAGATGCAATTTAAAGTTTGACATCAAACATTTATTTTCAAATTCCTGTGAACGCAACTTCTATTAGTAATGGAGATGTATATATATTATGATAGGTAGGTTGGTGGGTATATTATGATTTCACAGGTACCTACGGCGAAATCATTTACTTGTAATTTTGCGGTGGGTAAAGACTTGCAAAAAGATTTGACCTTCTACAATTAGTAGTTAGGTAGTGGTTTTTGTAGAAAGAGTATGACAGAAAAAGATAATCACAGAAAATATGTTTTAGGTCAGTAAAACAAAAACATTTTAGCAAGCACATACTGCACTGTCGTGTCAATATCTTAATTTGTAGTTGGTAAATGTACAAAACTGTTTGAGTTTGTTGGTATGGGATTGAGGTTTCAACTAGGTACTTAAGTATTGTTAGTCATCATTCATAAATTGTGTTTAGTGTCGTAAGTCAAACAGACATGTGAAGCTGGAAAACCTTCTGTAGATATAAAGGAGGAGATGTATGCAGATTCATCCTGACCTTCTTGTTCATTTCTATTGACAAAAGACTTTGTGACTATAGATACACCTTGACTTTAGAGATTGTATTGCTTTTACTCACAGATAAACTTACTCTAGTACACTAAACATTCTAAATCGCTGTTGGAGGATAAAGATAAGTAATGGTCACCCAAATAAACATACCTAGGAATACCTAACCAAAAAATATCGAAATATGAATACCACTATTTGGTACAATCCTTTTTCCTAAATTTTATCCGACCTGTGTATATTTAAATGAAAGTATAAATTCTCGTTTCAACTTTAAGGAAATGGAATTGTAATAGGTAGAAATGAATTTGGAAAAATGTTCATCATTGATGTGTTAGTGCATAGGTATAAGTATAAACATTCATAAAGGTAAGTCATATTTTATTAGGTATATTAGTATGCTATATACCTATGCTATGTAATCTTGCATAAAGCCAGATTGTACTTTGTTATGAATAATTTTACAGAACATGTCATGCGTATTTGAATTGACATTAGAGTAACATTGACTTAAGCTTAACATTCGTTTTAGAATGTTGTATAACGATTTGCAAGGTTCTTACCAATTTCAGTCAATAGAACTTGTAAAATAAAGTGGAAACACATTCTCAGGTCATATAGTCATAATAAAACATTGCTATCTCAATGCAGTACTGCTGAAATCTTCACTTAATAATAATGTGCAAGTAATCCTAGCGTAGTAACTTTGAAATGAGTTTTAGTATGAGTCCTTCCTTTGATTCCTTTGTATGAAAATACCTTTGCGCTATTGCGTATCTGTGTTGTAGAACTGATTTAATTACACCAAATTGCGTAAATATCAAGTTTCTAATACTAGCAGTTCCCTTTTGCTGTTTGCCAGCTTTTCGCTACCTAATCTATTGAATACGTCTTTAGCGTAACAATAACAATTAAACACTGCGCACTTCAATATTATCGTAGGTCTGCATACTGCATTTTTTCATCTGAATATAGTATGTAGGTAGTGTATTTGTATTCCTTACATTAAGCTTTCACAATAAATACAATCAATGTTTGAAAAATTATTTATAATGTACACATTACGATTACTCAGTGTACTGTACTCAATTTCTGTATATATAGCAGCTGCACCGATGATGATGGTGTACCTACTTACGCTGTTGTTGAAGGGCAGTTTTATTGTCGCAGTCGCAGCCTTCACATTGAATTCTACAAATTACAATGCACATGAAATTTTGTATAATAAATCTTTGAGACTAAGATTTAGTTCATGTAGTTTTGCATCCATTTTTAAATACGAGTTTCAAAGTAAGTTAAGAATATTTATGGTTTCATATTCCATACATCGATTGTTCTCTCCCTCATTTTGTCAAATGTGTTAATTTATTACTTTAGTCCTATATGCTTCACATACCTACCAGTACCACAAGCGTACTTGTATACACTCGAGTATTAATGAAAGTTTGCAAATATTAAACGTATCCTTTGAAGTAGTTAAAGAATGCAAACACAAAGGCACATGAATGTATGATTTATTTGTTTTAGACCTTTCTAACAATAAGTGAGGCACCCGAAACTGTGTGAGGCTATTCAACTTTCATATATTTATTGAATTAAAAACATGGTCCACAAGATTGAGTGGTAAATGGGTTACGTGGTTATTAGTTCTGAGTTTACTCGCTAATTGGCCTAGAATAGATCACAAGTGGAACAAATGAGAGAATGTTGCATAATGATTTATTTATGGATGAGTCCATTTGCTGGCAACCAAACTTCACGATCTCTTCATTCAGGCAACATGTGTAGGTAGGTTTAGTTTAGGTACCTTTCTTGTTCCACTAGTCTAGTG
>JAQFYB010000771.1:0-44082 GCA_034694085.1 Pogonognathellus longicornis
ATCGCGAGCTGTGGTGTACTCGAGCTGTAAAATCTGCGAGCTGTGATGTGCACCGAGCTGTGATGTACGGTCACCGTGAACTCCCACACTCTGTCAATTAGAACTAGTACTGCAATGCAGTTAATAGAGTGAAGGACATAGCTGACCTAATGGGGTAGTTATGTTTATTTTACTCACGTTTTTGTCTGGTTCGATAAAAATCAGTATTATCATCATGACGTAGTAAGGAGTCCAGCAGACGAGAAAAGTTGCCACAATAGCCACGGAAATACGAAGACTTTTCATTTTCGCTCGTCGAATAAGTTTCCTCCGATTCGGATCGATGAGTGTGCGGAATGAGCCAGAATGGTCCAGTATCTCCTCATTTCCTATGAAACAATAATATTATATCTTTAAGCATACAAATAAAATCAAGTAAGTGCAAGTAATGCGATTTTGTTTGTGTTGTGTATCGCGTCTCAACCAACGGAACGCCTCATTACTCCAATCCAATGCAACTTGAATGAAGTGCACACACACTCATTATTTTTTGCAACGAAAGACTAATGAATGTGCACATGGTGAAATACATATAAATTGCACATAACAACTTTGCAATGTTTCTCCCGCATATAGGATCAAAGAACGGGCATTTCACTGCAGCCAAACTGCGTCGTTAGTGTCACATGAAATGAGTCTTTTCAATTAATGCCACAGCTGTAGAGTTAGTATAGTGTGGTGGCAATTGGATTAACGAGGCATGTAAACCGCTCATAAGGCTTTTCTTAAGTAGTCAAGAAGGATAATAAATAGCAAATAAGAACTTGTATATGATGGTAGTTTGGTAGTGTACAGTCTGTAGTGTAGGTACATGCAGGAAAACGCATTATCAGAAGACATTTGTTTTTCCTCTTAAACTATGCTCAATACGGTTAAAACTTATAGGGAAAGTTTATAGAGAAAGTGTTTCTAATGCATGTATGTTGTTGTTTTGTTATTCTAGAAGAGGTGGGTCGATTTGCGCAATTGTTTGTTTTTCATGGCCTGTCACAGCCATTACAACCAAACATAATCAAATAAAACTGCGATGTGTGTGAGGAAATAAAAGAAAGAAAGATCGTCACACAACATGAAATGCCTCATGTGATCGTCGTGATTTGAAACATGGTTCACCTTAAACGAAGAATAACTATAATTTAAAATTTACTAACTTCGTAAAAACCTTTGTGTTTCAGCCTTGCGGAAAAAACTTTCGCTTAAATTAACTTGTTCAGAATGTTTGGCAATCTTTCCACGATCAAGTTATGTGGTCAAAATGCGATGACATAGGTACTTTATAAAATGCTATACTTCAGCTATTCCCGCAGGCAAATAACAATTTTAGTAGATAGGTCTACTTAGGTACAAAAAAGTAAACTGATGCCGTCAATAACACCTTGAGAGCAGTTCCCAGTAGAAAACGTCAAAATTACTGTACTGTTTGTGATGTACATTACAAGGTTGTCGTAGGTAGTGCGCAACGTAATACGGAGAAATGTTTCAATACTTAGGATACATCAAAAGGAATGTCTGAACAATAACAAAAGTTTACCTAACTTAGTTAGCATGACATACCATGGACACATTGACAAGTTGAAAAGAACCTACAATAACACTACACAATTCAAGTGTCTCTTGAAACAAGTGTAAATCTGTAAATGTAACATGTTGCATTTTGATTACACAAAATAGGAATACGAGTGGCCACATCTCTTTTACGACCAAAAGATACGATCAAATTGGCCAGAGGAAAATGCTGTACCTAAAAAAGCTACTTTTATGCAGGTGTGTATCATGTAGCATCACATTTCTACTCTCAATTCGACACAGAAGGTCGAATGTCACAAAAACAGCATCGTTATTACATATAGACATTTCTGAATTTTTCGCAGCAACTGTCACAAACTTTCACTGGAATTGTTTACAATTGTGTAGACATGACACATGGATACAAAAATGGCTTTATAAAAATTAATTTTAATAGTATATGCTTACCTTACCTACATAACTAACTACATACCTAGTATGTTATTCTCAGTGACAACTCAAAAGGATGGAATAAATTGTCATATCATATTTATTCAATGTATGCAGACAGCTGCTGACAAAATCATACATCTTTTCAACTGTTATATTATAATATTTAAATGTGATAGGTTGACAGGCAGGGTTGTTTTATTTCAACTAGAATTTTCCTAGTGTTTGTAAGAAATGCACACAAAAAGGTGAAGTTTTTACATATTATACAGTAGGTAACTGGAAGGTACAGAAGGTAACTAAAATCAGGTGAATAAACTTTAAATATTTTTCCAAACAATAATATAACTACCTATAGCTAACAGTATGATGCATACACAAACAAATAGTACGAATTAATATGCAATTTTTCCATTAGATTTCCCTATGTGTTCTCTTTTTCTCTCAGTCAGTAGTGTGTGTTGAATATGTGGATCGGATCGGATACCTAAAAACGTTGACGTCTGTTGAGTTCTGCATAGGGAGACGATTCTTTTGTAAGCGAAACCTAAAGACAGGGCCAAAGAGTTTCTATTGAGGAACAGTAGGGGTGAAATTGGAGGCATTTCAATTATATTTGTATAGAAGGACCTTCTAAGACAGGTTTATTTTTCTTGTGTGCCATTGGCTGAAAAATTCAAGAAAAGAAAGGTTCAAGGAAAATGTGTTTAGCTTTCCTAATGAAAAATTTTCTCGGGTTCCTTCTCAAAGTTCTGTGCGCTAATTGGATACAATTTTAACTCGACTTTTTAACTTTCTTTGTCTACAGCAATACAACCATTTCTAGATGGGCTCTGTGTGTAATAAGGTTATTCAGAGAGATTTCTGCATCCACATTGAAGCATCGTAGTTCGTACTAGTACCTAGTACCGTAGTAGCTAGCAAAACCAATTTTTCCGGAACTTTCACTTCAAGGGGTTCGCTCAAAGTGTTTACAAGCTACAGAAATATATGGAAACTACCTATTTACTCCTGCGTTCATCGTCTATTAGTCAATGTAATAGGTAGTATGTATTTAGAAGAAGAAAAACGAAAACTCAATAGTTCTTCAAGTACTTTGCCATCAAAAGAATGCAATTTGCTAGAGAGTTTCTTTTTTAAAAAGTATCTAGGAATTTTGGGATTTCATTAACAATCATGTCATTGTCCTTGCTTCTTACTCATGGACAGATATACTCAGACAAATTATGTTATAGAAAAATTCAATGTTGAATCATCAAGACAGACAGAGTGAAACCAAATGCTTATCATATGGCACCACCACAGGTTACCCAACACGCAGTTAACAAAACAAAATACATCACTATGTTACTTTCATATAAATCTCAATCAAACCAATCACATTCATTCTATACAGGCTTCTTTTGATAAATTGCTCAATGGATAAAGCTGAACAGGAACAAAAGACTATAAGCAGTTTCATATTGCAAATTGGACGAACATGTTATCATGTTCCGTTCTGATGTGCACAATTCCATTTATAATGTAGGTATATTGTTACTCGATGTGTGTATATGCGTACGGCAAAACAATTTGTACTGGCAAATAATGATTTCAGAATAATCTACCCTACCATAACCATTCCCAAAGCAAATAGTATAACTACCTACTTACATTTCACACTAATATATTGGAAAATGTTGGCCTGGTAGTTGATAAATTATTTCAATATGCGCACAACTCGAGGCATTCTGCATTACCAGTTTACCAGACTCCATAATAGTATTGCATTCTAACTAAGCGATTTATGAAATAGATTTATTATTACAAGGGCTATTCCCAGGGCTGTCATCAATAATAAAATATGTTCTGCAAAACTTCAAAACAAATTAGAGTAACATGATACGATGTAGAGAGCTACTCGTAGGTACTACGACAATGTGTTCTTTGTTGCATTTTCGCCGACAGATATAACCTATCAATAAAAGACTATAGAACCTACAACGACTACAACCTACGTAGAATACGTTTGTCAGTATTAAGTAGCTTTCATCATCGGCATAAAAGACAATTTTATATAGTGGTTTGATGTTAACGTGTTACAGTTGTATAGACGTTTCCCCCCTTGAGAGGACATTTGTTGATTAAATTTCTCCGGTTATATATTTTTTGTTCATCTATTGTCGGATAGCGCCCTGGTTCTGGCAACACGTATTATTGCTACGTGAATGAACTCATTGTATTTCTGCGCTTACTCAGAATTCGAAGTGATCTCTGTGTTTCCATTTCTTTGTTAAACCAATTACTAAGTAGATACCTTCCTGTTGCCCCACAATAGTAAAAGATACGGAAACTAAATTAGAACAGATTCTTGCCATAGTCATAATGTATTTACTTGAGAACAAGAGAATTTCATGTGAAATGGCATGCTTTCTTTTATAAGTTTTCGGTTAATCTCATTGTACTTATCACAACAGAGTTGATTGCATTAAGCTTGTAGCTGTATAGAATATAGAATGAATATAAAAAATGTTAGCTTTTATATTATTTTTTATGCTACGAGTAGGGGTACCTACAGATATAGCTTGTAGCACGAGCGAGCGTGATAAAACTTTAATGTCACGTTTTTATGCAGGAGGATTGCATTGCATAATGTGTTACAGTTGGGTTAGTTGGGTATTGTTCGTTCATTTATAAAATGTAAACTGTGGGTTGTATAATACACGTAAGAAGAATTAAAAAAACTAAGAATATTATAATAAATCACAAGAATGACTTACGATGAAGCGTGCAGACGGTGAGTAGGTAAGTGAAGACGAGTATAAGAAGAGGCAGAACAAACATGCAGACGAGACTGAAAGTCGCATAGAGTTGCTCTTGCCACGCGGCTGTATAAAACCCATGTGTAACGCACTGGTAAAACGGCTCGATGAATGGCCCTTGGCTCACATGGAAAACAACCATCTGTAAAGACACAATTTCATAAAATTATTATTATATACATAAGCAAATATTCTTACTAACAATAAGTAGGTATCTGCATTGAGAAATCTGTGAGAAAATTCACCTTAATTTTCCTGCTCTTATTGTTTTATACAGAGATATTGGTGCTACAAACCTCTTTAGATAGCGTGAGTTCAATCGTTAGCCATAATACATAAAGAACTTTAATAAATCTCTTCACTTCATAATAGTTGCATGAATCTTCAATATTAATGGAAATAGATGTAGTGAAAATGGTAGGGACATATAAATAGTAGACACAGTACATATACCTACACCTCCACAATGTATTTACTAGAAAGTAATTTATGCTCCCTACAGAATGCCTCCTGGAATCTCAATTGTTTTAAAAAATCACTTAAAGCTAACAATGAATAATTTCTTAGCGTGTGAATACGGAGAAATTGAAGATTATATATTGGTATAAAGGTGCTTTTTATCTGCAGCTTCGTGCAAAATTTGAACTTTTGATTCAATCAGGGAGGAGAATACCTATTCAAGTGTAGTTTACATGGAAAGGATTTGATATTTTTTGCTCACATTCTGCATTCACATTACAAAGAACATCACACACTTATAATATCCATGCGCCTTTCTTATACATGAACATTTCTTGCTTTCTGGTAATTTTTTGCTAGGTTCATTTAATGCATATAATTATAATGCCTACCACACTAGTAATGTACCTTGTTTGCAGCAACAAGGTCACAGTAGTCACAAAGTGGCTCACAACAATACATCAAGTCACATCATGTGATACTCGATGCTTAACTTTAACTTAATTATTTTTTATTTGGCACTGCTGTAGCTACATTATTATTATTATATACAATGTAATAGTTCGCTACTTAACTCGAAGCTTTTCTATTGTATGTAATGTATCCCGCTTTAGATTGTGCAACATAGCTGTCTGTCTATTCTAATATGATATGCAAATCTGCAGGTGAATTAATTCAAAAGTTTCACACTAATATAACTGCGGAGATACTAATACGATGAATTATATTCTGTATTGAGAAAATCTTGTTTGCTTCCTTATAGACAGACTACAAATTGCAAAACCAGTGTGATTTATGGTAAGCAAGAATTGCTAGATTAATTCTAGTTTATACACCCTATATATATCTGGTGTACCTATATACATAAAAATGTATAATGGGAAAGTAATTTTATTGTATACAAAAAAATTGTGGTCAAAATCTTTAACTTCTGTGCATAGTGTGCAACTAGTGGATGCAACCGGCAGTCGTCGGCAATTTTAATTTTGCAATAATCAACAGCAAAAAATCTACACAGCTAAAAGAAATTCAAGAAGCAATTTATTAAGAAGTATAAGAAGAAGCACACTGTTCACATTTGCCTTCCCATCCATTTCTTGTTTATTAGATGTTTGGTTTCCCGTTTTCTCAAATCAAGGTATATGCTATATACCTATAGGCATATGTCTTACTTAAACTATGCTGGTTAAAGTTAAAGGAAAATATGAACAAAAATGTTTACTTCGACCAAGTTATTTTTGATTTGCACACATCTATGATGCACCTTCTGGCGCCAAGCGCCTTCCTTGGTTTATTAAGTAACACAGAATTATACATAAGTACATATATATATGTATAGATGTATGATGTATAGTATTCAACGAAACGAATGAACACACTTCTGTTGTTCCAATTAATACCAGCTGATGCCATCCATGATAAAAGTCTACGTATACTTTTAACATAACCATACATACCTGCATCGGTTGTACCATGTTGTATCTTCAGTGTAAAACAGCCCTGACCACTGTTTTTCAACGAGGAAAATATTTGTTTTTACAGAGCTTTAGAATTACTATCATCTTTTATATCTTAGTAATTTTGCTATTAAGTACACTAAAGTTAGTAGAAATGATTCTACAGATATGATGCACTACATAATTCATTCGTAAGCAACATGCATGCATTCGTTGATTTCCCACAGCACTACTTTGAATTGGGATATTCAATTACTTCAGACTTACGTCCGAAGTATAAGTTTTTTATGAGATAAAATGCGAATGCGATAAATCTATACAACCACATTATAATACTGTATAACGAACTTCCTCAAGACGCGACGAATAGCATTTTTGAACTTGAAATGGATTAAAGGAGAAGTGCATAATGTTGCAAACGTTGCAAATGATTTGAAGAAATGGAATACATAGTAGTTGAATTTCAAAGAGTTTTACAAGTGTTGAGTGTATGTACATAGTCGAAGAAGAAAGACATAAATATTACACACAAAATGAGATACATTGAAGTTTACGGTTACAGTTCTATTATAATATAATGCACCTATAATACCTACGAAGACCAATAAAACGGATGGAAGAAAGTGTTGTATGAAAATCTGCTTTGAGAAAACAGCCTCCCTGCTTTTTGAAAAAGATCAATATCTATGATATATCATAAAAACCTAGTATGTGTTTGCACAAAACACAATCTAACAGTGATTCTCCTCACAGTCATAGCCTGTATGCTTATGCTTGCCTTTACTTCCCTCGCTTTGCTCTAAACACTTTACACATTCAGCCATCGCAACAGGAAAATACTTTATCTTTTTATGCATCCACTCAGGACGGATTCATTTTATTGACTGTCAAAGTCTTCGGTCGTCCTTCAAAACTGGTTACTTTATCACATTTCCGAAGGTTCACACCAATATATCAAAGTTAAAATATTGCCCTATATTTTGAGTGCATTCGGTAAGCCACAGAAAAAGGCATGAAATATTTATAGCCGGTAAGCGGTAAGTATGGAGATTCCGTTCCGTTGCATGAAAGTAAAAGCAAATCTACTACACGTAGTACATTCTAAACTTATTGGTATATTCAAATCTCACGACGGCAAACACCGAATTGCTCAAAATTGTTTCTGTAGTTTGTTCTGATTCCAATTTGATGGAATATCATTATTTCTTTCTTATCGTTGTTCAATAGTAATGGAGTCAAGCGCCTACCCCGTATGGAAATCTGGGGGTGCACAAACCCATTTCTTGAGGAATGCAAAATCTCAATATAATATTATGAATTAAAAATTAATCTATAATCAATAATCACACGTAAAAATAGAAATTTGAGACATTACATTCGCTCATCGCGCAACATATTTCCGATTTGCATTTTTTCGATTATAATAATTGATCTGGGGAGAGCACATCCACCCTCTACACCCCCTGGCTACGCTCATGAATGGAGTACATAGGTGAGGTGACTCAGGTGACTCGTAGGTACCATGTTTTATACCACATTATTATCAAGTAAATACCTACTATAGAAACTTTAAAATGAATTCCACAAAATAGACCTCATACGTATTATACCTATACATTTGATATATTTTTTTATTATAATAGAACATGGGTTGAAAAAGTAAAATCCTACTTTTCTCCACAAACTCACGTTCCAAATGGCAAGTTGTTATAAAGCACATACCTAGGTTAAGTGAACCTGTTATCAAAACCCATTATATATGCCATTTGTCATTAATTTGATGAGCTCCCGAAAGACTGGTGCAGCCACTAAATAGTTGAAAGGTGGAAATGAGTGAATAGGAACATTAGTTGGTTCATAAAAGTTTCCGTTCTTGCACACATCCATTTTCTGGAGAATCTTTGTGTGCAAACAGAGAAATTCACCAGCTACACGGGTACCTAGGAGCCTAGGATGTATACATCCTGTCTCTAAGCGAGAATCCTACCTTAGAAAAAGGATCACATACTTCCTATTACTACATGCATTAATAATACTATAGTAGAAATACACTAAAATGACACGTTTTGCTTTGGACAGCACAAGCGACCTTGTTACTACCTTTCACCGCACAATCACTCAGCACGGCTATTGAGATATAACTTTCCAACGTTTGTTACCTAAGTACGTGTCATGTGGTGTGTGGTTACAGTGAGTTAGTTTTGAGAACATGTTTTCAGTCTGCAATTTTCAATGATGTGTCCACATTATCCTGGGTGCTACCAACAGCCAAACGTGTGCCACAACTGATAAAGCTCTTCATACATTCTTTCATCTATATCTACATAGTAGTACAATAGCGTCTAGTAAAGTGACATCGAGCAAATGGTTTGGAATTGGAAGGCATTTCCCATACTCTACTTCGAACAATTTTCAAAGAAAACCCTAGATTTAACTACTAGCTTCAGTAGCCAAGAATATTTGCTCAGTTGCAACTTGTCACGGCTTGTAAGTATACATACATATGTGACCTTAGAAAAACGTGACGTTGTGATGTTTCGGTCATGCTACGCTGCTTTTTGCAACTTACAACAACAGTGCACTTGCATTATTATCAAAGTTAATATTATAATCTTATGCTGGATCCTATTCCTTGGATGTTACATGGTAAACTTTAAATATTTGTGCTCAAAGATTTAACGAACCTGTACCCTACAGACAGATATTGCTCAGACATGGGTAAACAAAGGAACAAATGAATGCGCAATAAAGATGCGGTACTGTAAACAATCCGTAGGATTAATAGTAAGTGTATACAGCAAACTGATTCGCTCGATACTCCATACCCTCAAGATAATATTGTTAGATATACATAAGTACATAGTTAATTTAGGCACTATAAGACTTAGAGAATAGGATTTGCATTTTAGTGCCGAAGCTTATTTGGAATACAAATATTTTGGTGGTTTGAACTAATCCAAAGTAATCAATCATTCTATGACTGTTACATAAACTACCTAGCTAAGCATTTCCAGTTTTAATCAATTTTAGTTACTGAATTCCAGTGCACAGCATTTGCAGGAACCATTCTTATGATTTGATTTTGTATTAGGTATACACAATTATAGATTCAAGACCATCTCACAATACTGTCGTGTTATGTAGTGAATGAATCTGGAGTGATGCTAATATTTGGTACTATATAGGTATATACAGGTAAGTTTTTGTAGCCAGATATAGGTGCATAGGATTGAAATGCAAATATTGATGTACTCGTTGCATTAAAACTTGGAAGTTAGTATTACATTAAGAGATTCTTGGCTTCAATGCATCTCATTCTCATGCAAATACAAATTCACTTGGGGTCTGAAAGGAATATCGAATTCTCTAAAGGGAATTCTATTACCAGACGAAGTTCCGAAGACGTTACGTTTTAGAATTGGATTAAAAGTCTCTTCACTTTTGAAATGTCTCTAAATTACGCGTCATTTCCATTAGATTAAAAATGTTCTATATCGTTTTATACATAGTAGTGTGCGTATAATCGTATATTCCAAATAGTTTCCTATCTCAATGTTTTTCTCCTTAAGGTATTAGCATGTTGTACTGTATAACAGCGTAATAAGCACTAGTCCTTGGCTACATAATACAACTCAACACATAACTTTATTTACTGTATTAAAATTGCTTTATGGAGGAAACATTTGCTATCGCTACTGTTACTACACTATTACAATCTGCATCAATCTCTATTCATTTTTCCTTAAGGTCTACTTTAGTTACATCCTTAGACACATCTTGCGTGGTTGTCTACGTCCGTGGGATTTAATAACTTTACCAAGTTACGCTGCCAAACTTTTGTCACACTGCCAAATCGTTTTGAATACCATTTTCCGCACTATCCGAGAAGGCGACATGTGACACAAGACGCTTTATTGCCCGAATCAGAATTTTATTAATACAAGAAGTGCAAAAATGCGTGAAGTAAACTTAAAACTTTTTAGCTCCGTCCACACTGTCGTTACTATGCATGCAAATTATAGGAATTCAGATGAGTACGGAATCCGTTGAGGAATATGAAAGAAGAATTTATAAAGAATTAAAATGAAGGTCACAGACACAAGTCAAAAAAGAATTAGTAATACTCGAGTGGAGGGCTTATGTATTACAATTAAATGTGATCTTGTGTGGGATAGAGATTATGGTATTTGAAAAATGAAAATGAACTTAACTATTTGGTTATATAAAACATTTAAAACGTATTCAATTGCACTGCAATTCAATGGTAGGTACTTATTGAATCTCAGTTTTATTTTTAGGTAAGCGAGCAGCGAATAAGTTCAAGAGCAAATAGAACGAGAACGAGTTGCGATTTCATGCCTGCAAGAGCATTTACTTACTGTAGCTTGTTTCGATTCATTTAAGGCCTTGATTGCCAAATTCTTGATTTGTCAAGCCAAGTGCATTCATTAACAACTATTGTGTGTCTTGTGAAAATTCAAAATCGTATACATATCCTTCGAATACATATAATTGTAAATTCCATTGTCATACACCAAACTTCAGCTAGCGGTTTACACGGTTCAGCCGTTTCAGATATATTCTCGGACTCGGATAAACGTTGTACCGATTTTACCACGACTTACAAATAGAAATTGATTAAATAACTCGTAAGAATTTATTCGAATGTATTTAATGTGAAATTATTATTCAGAAACCTAAATATTCGAATCTATGCAGGAAAGTAGGTATAGTGTTGTCTATATAGTGTCTGACACAATTAATTTTTGTCGATTCATGGATCAGAATCAAATTCAGATAATTATTACGTGTAGCATACATAACAGAAAAGTAGGTACACTATTCCTAGGATTAATTACTACAGAAGTCATTAATATTTTCTAGACAGTCAGCTTGACAAGGCTATCTCACTAATCCGTAAAACAGACTGGAAAATCTGAAATTGTAACATAACAATAACAATTACCAATTAGTGCAATATTGCTATTATACCAGCTACTAGCATTGTTTCTATTTTAGTCACTTAATTTGTCACGGAATATAGTTCACGTAAGTAATTACAAGGGCATCGGGCAGAGCAATTTCAGACAACATTTCACTGGCCATTATGAATGCAACATGCAACTCCTGAATCTGCTTTATAGCCGCAATAAAGTTTTACAGTTGAAATAACTCCAATATATTCCCTGCGAAACCTCACACAGATTTCAGTCGAGTAATGGGAATACTTGAGCTTATTTCTCTACAACCCTAAACTATTCCTCTTTCACAAATCACAAATCAATGTTTAGGTATATGTATAAGTGTTATCTCAGTCTTAAATGTGCACAATGCCATCCAAAATCTAAACTGAAGTCACCTTTTTCCTTGTTTCGTAAATATCAAACTGAAACAAAAGGGAAATGGCCTTTTGTGCAAAAAGTTAGGAAAAGAATATCAAAGTGTACAAAATCATGCCAGGTCAAGACTTCACCTCAGTGCTTTAAGCTTACAAAGAACCACTGCGTGCTGACATCAAACAAACTGAGATGCGTCAAAGGATGAATCGGACGGTCGGCTTCAATATACTCAAAAGACTTTCTTTTCTAACACTTTTATCATTTGTGTAATAAATGCAGAGATAAAAAGCTTGTACTACCGATATTTACCACTGTATAATACCAACCCATATATACGTAGGTGTTGGGAGCAAATATCAAGTCCCTGTGTGGTATAACATTGAAACAGCCGATAATAGTTGGACAGTTCAGGACGATATCAAAGGAAAAGCAATAAAATGTATTTGGAGACTGTGAAGTAGTAATGTGACATCCACATACATAGGTACTCACAAAATTCCAACACAAAGGAAATGCTTAAAAGCTTAAGGGGCAAGACAGGGTGTGACTTCTAGACTACTATAATATATCTGTTAAGGATTACTAAATGCATTTTTATTCTACACCGACATCATTTTTATCCTGCAATGTCTTCAGCTCAGCTGACCTGTATTTCCGTATAGGTAGTTTGGAGTTTGGACCTTCTGCAATGAAAGTACCTTAAACAAGGCAATGAAATTCTTTTTGCAGTTTTTTACAGATAGAGTTCTTTTCATATTTTTTTTTGCTTTTCGCAATCTGCAAATTGAAAGAACGAGCATGGGTATGAGTATACCCCCATGATTTAAAAACCACATAGCATTGCTCTGTTTGCTTGTTAGTAAGTGTGCATTCAGTAGAAAGAAATACTGTTAATCCTACAGCTACAACCACATCATTCCATGGGAACTGACGTTCCATACATTTTGTACTGTGGTTGATAACTTAATAAGCCCAAAAAATAAACTAGGCTAAGAAAATTGTGGTTCTATCTCACTAGTGCAGTGAATGCATTGAGAAATGTATAGAGTATCCTTTCCTTCCTATAGCCATTACTTTTTACATGCAAGGCGAGACTTTGATACCCGAAATCCCAGGGTTGAAAGTAAATTGGGTCTGTATAGCTTAAAGACACAACCCGATGAAAAGAAAGCTAGGTTAGTTCTCTGTAAGTAATAGAGACCGTCGTCCTAACAAAAAATCCACTCTTTCAACAAGCAAAGCAGTACTGATAAAAGTGAAATATTATGTTCTGGCAATAACAGTTAGGCCATAATAATGACAACTTATCTTAATATAACCTCATTGTTATTGTCAGGTATAAGACAATGGACAGAATGATAACGATGACAAACTACCACCCAGTTAAAACGTTGTCGACAGGAGTACCTACCTACTACCTACCTACATCACATATTCCGTTTCTTTCTTTATTCCTTCATTCATACTAATTTTTCTACAGGTACTTCACTAAAGAGTAAAGACCTATCGTGCTCTTTAGAAATATAGAAGAAAGAAAACAAACACTTCAAATTCTAAAGACGCTACAAAATCAAATAGTATTATTATTAGTCTTAAAGAAAACCTTGCAAACTAAGCTACTTTACTAAAATATTATGTTCCGTACATACGCAAGTGGTTCATTAACGTTTACTTTTATACGGACATAATAAAGTTTCCATTATATAATTTTGTACACGTAGTCTAGTAGCTGGTGGGTAGAGGTGTGTTGTGTGAGCTTTGCCAAGAGGGACTGCATTGCTAGCAACATATAGAACCTCATTTGCAACACCATTTTATGGCTCACACTCAATTTCCCAAATCCTGTAAATTTCCCGAATGCCAATTCTGTTAAGACTATACGATGGGAATTTTATGCATCGGATACAATCAAACTTTATATACCAAAAAGCGTTATTTTATGGATTCCTCCTGTATAAATACGAACAGAAACAAATCATTGCAGTATACCTATGTATTTCATTATATAGTACTATGTGAACTAAGCAATAAAGACGATTCACACATCAGCTAACCGAAACACACCAGATTATTCCATGCATTATATTGATAATACTCAAAGTACCATTTATTCTTTTTTATACAAGAACTGCACGGGTCCTAGTTACTTACTATTGTGTTAGATAGGATTCTATAATCCTTTTGTGCAAACATAGAATGAACATATAAAACATACTTCTAATATGATATACAGTGTGCCAAATATGTGTGTAAAATGAGTGTATTTAAGCAGTGTGAATGAGTGGACTCATGGCCATGACCATTAACACTATATATGTGTGCACTAGGTTAGTGTTTACTTTACTAACACAACAAAAGAGAACAAAGTAGCTTAGTCAAGTATAAAAACGTTTCCTGATTTTACTGTTGAGTTGACTGTTCATTTCAGTGCACATAATGATATATAGAGTTACTGTACTAAAAAGTATTACGCTTATCAGGAGCACCCAGCATAATACATTTGCACTATCACATAATAACATTTCATTCAAAACTTACTATATATTACATACACACTAGCATAGATTTATACTAAAAAGTACAAACTAAAGTCCACTACTGCATTTAATTCATTCTCAAAACCTATTGTACATATACCTTCCACATGGGTATACCTAATAAAATATATAAACTGATATACTAACTGTGATTAAGTGGTTGACACAAGAAGAACACTCTCGAGTAATATTAGTGTGTATAGAAGGAATAATGGTAAAATATATATGTACATAACTATAATATGGCGTGTGATTCTTCGTAGCATCAGCATCGCATTATACTTTAGGAGCACAGTACAGAGCACACCAAGGTTACGATTGTCGGTGTGTCGTATAATAATAATGTGCACTTACTTACTCTAGTACTGTAATGTACTTCTGTTGTAATAAAGCACAAGCACTCTCATACACTACTACTAGTATTTGCAGAGTAGCTGAATTTATTTTACTTGCTACAGGATATACAACTAGTAAAATGGCTATACTTACAGTAAGTATTATAGCACATACCTCTTCAAGTACTCGTATTAGTAGGTACTCTGTTTCTTAATGTTAGAGACTACCTCACTATGTTATATGAAAGGGAAAAGAAAAGACAAAGAAAACTAATCCTGTGAAGACAAAGCTGGCTAACAATAAGTTAACTCTCACTAAGTAAGCAATATTATGTTGGTATACCTACAGAATTCTGATTACAATCTACGTATACTGTATTCCTATATATACTGTATGAAGTAGTACATTTATATTAGTAGGCAAAGAGTGGAGAGCTTAACAAAGAACCTACTCAGCACAGAATAAACCAAGTTTGCAATGAGAATACGAATAATGTATTAAACTATACATACGCATCCTACAATACTACAATTCCTTTACTACTAGACAAATACAACCTCTAACTTGTCAGTTGGAGTTGGAGGCATAGTGCAGAAAAGTAGAATAATCATAATAGACATGTTTTGTCCAACTATGACTTCAGCGTTCAGTGAATTGGGAGGAGAGGTCTTTCTTGGCAGACGACAGTACAACAGTTTTCCTGAATAGATGGATTTTCGCTTTTTTGGTTTCTTATGTCCAACCAGTCATCCAGAGGCTATGTATACCTATAGACATTGGTACTAGGTGCAATATGCTTCACTCACAAGGGCTGTGAAATAATAGATGATACATATTATTTTTCTTTCATGTTTATATGATGACAAGGCTTCACTGTTTCTTCCTTAACGAACATAAATAATACATTACATCTCGTATTATTACCTTTCAGGAAGCAACTCTCGTGGGATTATTTGAAGAAGTACATGTATATAGATGTATGTTGCTTCTAACTTCTAACAAAGGTACATGCATAATACATGCATAAATAAATGTAACTTTTGTACAAAGAGAGAAGTTTTTCTATACAAATGACTACCTACCTGTTTACAATTATTCAATGGGTAGCTAAAGTTGAGTTAAAGATTAGTATTATTAACAAGTTTGACTTATAATAATGTTTATATGTCAGGAATCGATCAATGTAAATATGTAGTATGACTACACAACAACTTTATTTATGCTATGTATTGCTAAAACTTAAATCATTTTAAGCGAAAAAGTTTTAAACTGACATTACTAATACTAATGCTAGTTGCTTTGAAATTACAGATTCGCATGGACAGCAATTGTTACTCTACAAATATTTATGGAAATTCCATTTTATATGGAAATTTTGCATGACAAGTGATTGTATACTACGTTCATAGAGGTAAATCACCTTTAGTGAACTTAGAAGCTTTATATTCTGCCAAGTTCCAACCCTTTGAGTAGTTAATGCGTATTGCATGGGTAATGTGAACCTATTTCATATATTGAGTTATCGGGAATAATCTGTATGTTATTGCAGTGATTTTCAGTTCAATTGCCTCCATAATGACATTATAATGTATTTTGTAAAGTTCGTCGATTGTGTCAATGGATTTTTTGCCCCCTTGCAAAAAATCGAAGGCAATGAACTGAAATGTCAATAATGTTCAAGTTATGACTATTTCTGTTTGCTAAATTCAAGTAACAAGTGTAGTATGTAGCAGCTTAACTTTAACCTTTGCGCTACGAAGCAGACAAATCTCATTCACATAATGTTCTTATGTATTTCTGTGTCCAATGTTATCAAGCCAAGAGGCAAGAACCTGAGCGTCTAAACACAAAACATTAGAGTCAACTGAAGGTGTAATATTGATACTTCGAGACAGAACATTTTAGCTGGAATGGCACATTGAAGGCCATAATATATGGGTGAAAAGCCTCAAAACCATTGGAAGGAGTCCACTGCCAAGCTGCCAAGCGACGCAATCCAATTTAACTAATTAAGATGGATTACCATTAGAAGGTAAAAGCCAAGCGAACCTACATTCTTCTTTCTATTCCAACTAACTACATTCAGTGTCTATATAGGAGATGCTACACTAAGTCTGACAAACTAAGAATACAAGTTCTGACGATTAATGTAGAAATCTGGTAGCATCATTAAAGTAATTTCAACGTGTGACAGATACAATGATACAATGGCAAAGGTACTTTGATACTTTGATACCTACTCAGAGTCATCATATCATTCTTCCTGGTAAACATCAGGAAGGAATGAGTAAGCAAACTGCCAACGAATTCCTTTTACCGGAATAAATCAACAAGGACTTGTACACTCTGGTAGCGACAGCGACACTCCAAACTCGGCTCACTCAACTGGATAGATAATATGCATTCAGATTCAAATTCAACTAATTCTGCTGCTCCAGTAATTCTTAGATTAGCTATGATGAATACATTTCTGCTGTGGTTCTATTCTCATTCACCTTGTACTGTAAATAACAAGTGTATGTATAGTGGGGGAAGCCAACTGAAAATGGAAAGTACTATATGGTATGAATTTCATTTTATTTCTTCCCTTCAGTCAAGATTCTAAAACACAATTTGCAGCTTTTTAAACTGTTTGCAAAAGCTTTCATATATATAGTGATACAAGCTAGGTAGATCCGTAGGTCTATGATGGAGACATTCGTCAAGGCCATATTGGACCCACAGTATATAATGGAAAATGGAATGCGAAAGTCTCGTTCTAAATACCTGCGGTGACATTTTTGGTAATACTATCTATTCCAAGTGTGTTTTACGAGTCAAGAAAATAAATTTGATTAGTTTAATAATAACTTAGAATTAAATTACGTTAGGTTCGTTAGTAAATTGTCAATCGAAGTTTTAAAATCATAATATATTACATAACCTACCATTTCATTTAGACAACTGTATAATTACATTTATCGAATTGCACGTTGTAAGTTTGATTCACACGAATGAATTTCACCTTGAGTCACAATGGTAGCTAGTGTACACTGTACACACCTAGCACTACATACATTAAGTTTAATAACTGTAGCGTGAACAATATTCATAACCATTTCTATTATACTTGCATACTTTTAATTGAACTGGAGAAGTTCATGACAGCATTAATTGAAAATACACGCCTACTTTTGTGATAGTGAAGTCTCACATTTGAATACAGTAAATTAAATGACAGAGTATGCTACGAAACAAATAATGAGTTTTCCAAACTTCTCTATTTTCAATACAAAATGCAGAAAAAAATGAAAGAACAAAGGTCCTCTAGAGATAGTAGCCATTATTGTTTTATTGCGTTATATAAATAATGATTTTGATCGATTTCATTGCTTCATTAAATTAGAAGCCTTTCTCCTACCAACCAGCATCCATCTACGACCTACCTATAGTAGCGTTTACAAATAAATGTGTATCAGGTTTTGTTTGACAGTATAATATTATGAAATAGTCTACAATTCGAAAATACATATATTTTGATACCCTTATATCGTTATGCGTATATCTTATATACCTACGTGAATTCACACTCTATGAATATTATATGAGAATATTTTTTATCACATATTATGGTGATTTCAGAATTTCATGCAAACAATTAATGTAATTGTATAGTATTTCAACATTAATCATTAGAATAACTATGATAAATACATAGTAAATGGCAACAAATTTTACTTAATTCTTTTAACGAATTACATTGCTTTATCATCCCATCACCCATTTATATTCCCATCATCGCTCTTCCCTTTGCATTATTTTTTTGTTCGTTGTACGTGGTTGTACGTATTTTCAACATTGAGTCAAACTCAAAATTCCAATGCTCAATACCAGTTATTGTAAACTAGTAAGTAAATTAAATGCCACGAAATGCATAATAATGTAGGTTAATGTATGGCAGTTTCATTAGATAATATATAAAATATTTATTTGTGTTAAAAACTTAATTTTAAGAATAATTATATTGAAATTAAAACTATTTTACAAACATTGATTCAGGTTATAAACGCTAAAACTGTATACATTACATAAATGCGGTTAAAAATCGAAACGTAAATACAGAGGCCACTAAATGCTATATTATAGGGTGTATTGGTGCCATTGGTGGTTGCGAAAGTAAATTGATACGGATTTGAAAGATGAACATTTAATTATGTATTAGTAGGACAAAGTCACCACGCACGCACACCCACGCACGAATATTAATTTTCATTAGGTCCAACTTCTATTAGGTAAAAGATCTAAAAATACTAACTAAACTATACACATTGATCAATATATTTACGACAGCAATAAATAGTACTAAATAAGTCAAACTTTTTGATTTCCCCTAATAGCTTACTGTCGTGAGAACGAAACTGGATATAAGTGCACGTGTACAGAATGTGCGTATTTGTGTGATTGAATGAAACTAGAACGGCACGGGTACAACTAGAAGCTTATTTGTTAATAACTGATTTCAATAGTCTTTTATTTCAACATGAGTTATTATTTTCTATACCTACTATTAGTTCTATATCATTAGTTCTATAATGTAGACTTGAGCAAAGAAGATTCTACATTCCACATGACTGAATTCAATGAGAAACCCAGTCAGACTTGATTTTGTAAAAATAATTAGCTTCTAATGAAAATGCTCTTTCCTATAGTATTCTCATCACGCAATCTCGTAATTACATAGTATGATAACTTTAAATGTGAAACTTTTCAAAGGTATCTATTAAACATAGATGAATAATAGAAGTTGCGGTGTATATAGGAGAATGTTAGTACATGTACCCCAATTTCTTGTTGGTGATTTGTGAAGAGTTAGTGTCCAGAGGGAAACCACATACATAGAGCAACAGTATCGTCTCTACTGTATGTGTGTGTAGCAACTACGGAGAGCTCATAGTGAATCAAAACGGTTTATTTCCTTGCATGTATATGTATGATATATTAGTTTTCCACAACTACCACAATTGAAAAGCAACATGCAATCTGTGACTAGGCATTGTGTTTACCTAATAGGTTGTAACATTTCATCCAGCTTTAATTCTTTTCGAAGTGAATGATTTGTACTAAATTACGATATTGCTACTAGTCGCTTGAGTTGATTGTAATGGGAGCAAACCATTCTAGTTCATTCAGAGCAGTTGACTAGACAGGATATGAATCAATTATGAATGATGTACCAAACCACAAATCGTCCATATATATATCAAACTACAATAGTTACGCACTTCATAACACTTAATTGATAGGAATGCCTAGGTATTTATTTAATACCAATTCCAATAACAATATCAAAACCATTACACATCGCAGTTGTAAATTTCCACCGAATATTATACACACGTACTTAGAATTTGTACGTGTACAATATTGTATTCAATTGTTATTTGGGTTTAATCAAGTCAGTCCGCATAAAAAAGAATAATTTATTATATCATATAAATACATAATCTGTAACTGTTTTGATATTTGATACCCTTCTTTGCTGGATATTATACTTTCTTCCGTGCTTTCGTCTTCACGAATTTATGGAGAATTATCATCCGCTTCCGTTAGTAAAATAGGGACACAATCACACACCTGTCATCCTAACATTTTGCGAATAAACACGTGGGGCTTGCTGGGCTGCAAGTAACTAAAGTGCTTGCAAGGCTGCAGGTGTACAGTCTACTAAAATACATTTTATTATTTAGTTTACAATTTCATTTCCTTGAATGTTTTAGGCACGCTAAACAATCTGGAGTTATAACTTGGTAGTCAAGTTAATGATGCACTTTTTCATTTGGTATACAATAAGCTTGCCTTAAACATATCAATTTTGGGGGCAATAAGGAATCCTATAAAAACTTACATTCAATTACGATTAGGAATGACTGATGAAACATTGATTTTGAGAGAACAGGTAATTGCATTTCATGTTACTGCCAAAATTCAATACAAAATGTATATATGAAATTCCTTATGTAAGTACGTACGTCATATATTTGGGCAATGCAGTTTGATCAGATTGCGTTGATTTGATTATTGTTCTACAAAGAAGGAAATAAACTTTAGGTAATTTACAAAAAAAAGATTTACTTTCTATTGCATCAATAAAGTTTATTAATGAACTAGGTATTCTGTTTCAACAAAGACGAAACAGGATTACCAAGTAAACCCTCACATCTCTTACTCCACCACCTATCTAACCTAGATAGAGTTTATAAGTGCATTTGTCATACTTGGAAAATGGGGTACACATGTAGTAGGGCTTACTTACGGCAGTACTTGAAGAACCCTTTTACATACAGTTGAGTATAGTAAAAGGATTACACAGCAAAACGTAGCAATAAATGAAGCATCTTACTACCAATTTAATAAAAATGAAATAGAGGTACAACAGTACACTTCCCTTGCCTTTTTAAGTCAGTTTCCCACAGGTATACTTTGTTCTATACTACTTTCTACAAAAGTCCGTCTTTGTGTATTGCCTTAATCTCCTTGTATACCTATCTAAATTCGAAACACCAAACATATTGGATAGAAAACTGTTTTATTGCGATTTGGTGACGGAGAGGATCATTTATCAAGGTTGGGCTGCTACTGCACCACAAAGTACGTAGATCCTGATCTGGGTAGGCGTACACAGTACACTTATTCTTTGCTCGGGACTCGCGACAGTGTTAAGGTTTTGGCAAATTGTTTCACACGGGAATTGTTGCCTTTTACTCGTTCAAGCTTACCGTCAGCTTTTCGCAAGACAGACTTCATACTCCTATCTAGTAGGTCTGTATCAAAAGCCTTTCTCCACAGTACACCAACGTAACAGCAAGAAAAATTTCAGATAGATAGGTGAAGAAAGGTTGCCAGTTGCATTGTGGATGTACGTAAAAGGAGCTTGGTGAGGATCTCCATTGTTCACACTCAATGCTTTAGTATGTTATTGTGACTTTCTCTATTTGAACAGAAAAGTCTAAAGATAGACATAACTTCATCCACTTACTTGTCTCTTTGAATTCTCTCACAGTTATTTGCTACACTCACATATTTACAATTAGATATCCCTCAATTCTTGACAATAAATATAGAAATACCCGTCTCTCCACTTGTAATATTACCCTCCAGTGTCTACACAGTCTACGCAACAGTAGAAAAGCAAAAGACACATGCAGAGAGAGGATATGAAACTACTACATGTATTCCTCTAACTTCCCATATTCGAAGTACCTTCCAGTACGTCTTTCTCTTTGAATTTGAAGTGGAAGCTGCTTGGGAGACAGTGAGTGCTTTCTTGAGTTTAGTCAAGTACGCATTATGTGAACACTAGCCGTGTAGCCATACATCACATGTATGCAAATGTCCGTGTTCCCAGTATCAACCCTACTACTTTGGGGAACTGATGGGGAAAATATCTTTTCCTAACATCTGAAATAGCATAATAAATCTTCCAGGCTCAAATTTCTGCCACAGTTCTCGTCTATTTTAGACTTATGTCAGGTGAAGTTCTTTCTGTATTTTTTCGTATAAAAGTATAGAACCATATTACCTACGATATGTTACCAATTTCTCTAATGAATACCTAGAGACGATCATATTTGCAATTTATATAAAATATCATGGCACTAAAAATGGCAAATTAGCTTGTAATATTGTAAAAACTACATTATTTTGCATATTCTTATTATATGTATCAGGCATTGGTACATGTATTAGGTAATTGATATAGATTCATGTTACATACTGATATTCGCATAAATTATTAGCTGTCATTCGCGTTGAGTGCGATACTCTACGAATTTAGGCATTGAATTTGCACTTCCAGATATTAATGTCTAAAGTGCAACAAAATGTTTGTAAATCTTTTAATTCCTAAATTGTAATATTTCTTACACCAGAAAGATCGGTATTAAAATTCTTATACGAGATTAAAACGTAAATACGATGACATTTTTAGGAAAATAAGAGAAGATATCTACACTTTTGTGCTATAAAGGCATAAAAATTCAACCTATAAAAATACACTTATACGCGCAGACATATAACTAAGGCAAAACAAGTCTAGCATAGTGAAGTCTGGGTTGCTATTTCGACAGACTGTATTTGGTTTAGCAATGAATATACAGCAGAAGCAGTCCTAACTTATTCTAGGAAAACAAACTATTTCAGAGAAAATTTTGTTTGTTTGTTAAATGTGTATGTGTATTATATTCTTTTTTGATGCCAATTTACACAATGATTTTTACTTTTGACATTACATTGTTTAATTGTACTATGCATACAGAATATGGCTGTGCACTAAGTGCACAATATATTATTAATTAACTCTGATATTCATAATTTAATTAAATGTTCTATTAATGCATGTTATAAAACGCGTCCGTATACATACAGCCACGCTATCTGTAATCTCAGCATGGTATTTTGAAATTAGCTTCCATATTTGCGTGTTTTTAAGTATATATTGCTTTTGTACCACAAATGTATGGTAGAAATATCTCGCACACCGACGAATGCAGCTTTACAATCCTATCAGAAAACCCCTTAAGCTGCATTAAAATAATTACATTGTCTGTAAACTTTTCAAGCAAGGATTTTCTTACGTTAACTTTACAAAAGCTTCATAGCTTGATTGAGATGCATACAAATTATAAGTTTGAACAATACATGTATGATGCATTGAAAACTTTGATACGTCAAACATAGAAAAATTTGGGATTTTATAAGAGCATTTAATTTCTCAGCGAGACTAATGCACAGAAAGGGATGCTTATTATATTACACACAAGCCACAAGGGATAGGAGGAATGCAAATGACGTGACATCACATATCTACTGGTCATTCACAACGCAATATGGTTCATCATATTATAAATCTGTTCACTCGTAAAGGGTGAAACAAACAAAACAATCGAATGTTGAAGCCACACTAAGGGTCAAGGTTTCATTATTCCTGGAAAATACCTTGTGGGAAATATTAGACTGACATCAATAAGGATTTGTTGCCTTAAAAGTGCACAATTTGTTCTTGAAACTGTAGCTATAGGCTGTAAGTAAACAAATATAATTTTAACAACTGGTTAATGTGTCTGCATATCATTTGGTTATTGTACTTATCAATCTCAAAACTCTAAAACACATTACATTGAGCGGAAAACAATTGTTTTTACCTCCAGACGTTATTTCGTACCTGCGATAAAGCTGAAGTGCTGTAACATTTTCTAATGCATCACATGATACAATTTTTTTGGATTTTCCATTAATTCCCATGTTATCCCTTTTCTACAGGATGTGAATTTTCAAACAAGTTGAAATTCTCACAGCTTTTCTTAATTTTCCTTCGTACTTCCATAAAGTCTAAGTATGATCTTCGGACAATTTAAGAAACATATTTCATAAACCTTAACTCGAAGCGGCATTTCATGAATTGGGAGATGAATGAAAGAATGAATTACCAATATTCTTCAAATCTGTATATTCTGGATATAAATATTTCAAATAAAATGCGAACCACAACACTAGACGTACAACCATCTATATGGATTTATTGCAAAACAAGACAGAGTTTTCTGTTACTGTATCTAACCTAAACCTTTTTACGTGTGTTGTACATGTAAGTGTCTAGTCTAGATACAAGATACCAGTAATCTTCAAATACCCTTAGGCTCATATATTATAATTATTACATAATTTATAGGGGAAAACATAGGAAGATAAAATTTTGTTAGACCACCCTGTTTCTTCATTATTTTCCATGCTAAAGAGACGAATTAAAACTGTGAGTGTATTAGTCTCGTGGTTTATTATCTTCCGAGATAAAACATGCAGTGATAAAGTCACAAGTCTTAAGCTTACATATGTCTGACTTATGGCGTAAGCGAAGGGTAAGTTACCTACGCTAACAAAAATAAAGTTTCCAGATTCGCAAACAACAGCATTACACCACATAGTATCATTCTACATGGAGATGCCCAACTAATATTATATTATAACTGCTTCCAGTTAATAGAGTTAAGTAAAGTATGCGCACATTATGCTTCACATGCAATGCCATAGTAAAGTTAGGAATTTTTCCATGAGAAAAGTTGATAACATTGAGTCAGTTGCTGTACGATATTTCTTTATCCCATCACAGTCGACTGAAAATGATATTAGGTATACTTTCTACATTTGTAGTCTATGTATACATCTGAATCAATAGTATCCACCAGTAGGTCTCTCAGTCAAATCTTTCCAAAGCCCTACATATAGAATTTCATCCAAACTATTTTCATGAATGTTAAGGAAGATAAATATCAAATGGGAACAAACTTTTTATAGGTAGGTATGTCCGTACAGCACTGTAGATTGTTACAATGTGTAAATTGTATATGTAGGTATATACCAATGAGGTTTTCTTTTACATGTAATGTAGTATGAGACATGAGCGAATGTAATTCAAGAATTTAATACCATACTTACGTACATGTATTGCATATATATTTGTATGTAAAGCATGACATTTAGGTATTAGTACATAGCACTAGGACATGTACACACATGTGTAAGATTTTGAGCCCCCACTGTTACTGTAACTGAGCTGCAATTTGCAATACTACATTATTTACGAATCTCAAATCGCTTTACTGATGATTGCCAAGTCGATTTCTCTCTGTTCAAATCAGTAACTGATAACAAATAAAAAATATTTTCGCAAAAAAATGAATGTATGTACCTATCTAAGTTACTTATCTGAGTAGGTAACTTCTTGTTTTGCAGGCATACTCAAAATATTACTTACCTACTCAGGAATTCATACATATTGAACTTTTAACATTGGACACTCCTCTACAACAGTTCACATGTTCTCAACATGTGTATAGTGCCTCCAGCAACTCTCAATTCACAAATACGATTCACTATTCTATATTTTATGAATACCAACGTTTGGTCTGCACATAGAATAAGGATTTGTGTGTTTGTTTGTGTGTACGCTTTGAAAATAATCAAAATTTCTTTAACCGTATACCTAGTGTTATATCATAGTACTTAATGAATAATGCAGTCATTTATGTCATTTATGTACTTATACGTATTTAAAAAGTTTACTTTTTTAAAAAAAACTGTGCAAAAACTTGCACACTTCTCCATGTTCTTTATACTCAATTGAATACGACTAGGTATATGTATTTAGATAAAAGAAACTGCAATAATAATAAATCTGACATTTCTTTAGTGAGAACTTAAGGCATGGAAATGGAGAAAATATTTTTTCTTTTCCACCCTACCGTAATGCTTTTACACATACACGTTTTTTCAATATGCATTTGCATAGTAGGACGCAAAAGTGATTTTTACATTGAGGCACAACTTGTACTGCTTATGAAACAGAGACTTGTTTAAAAAATGTATCCTGGCTGGAATGAATTAAAGGAGACACAGTAGAATGGAGATGCAAATGAAGAGCTTAACCGGTTTGCGGTGTCACAATTTTTTGTAACAATAAACAGTCTAGATGGATTTGATACTACGGCTTGTACTCACTGTACCGCATTAATGTGTTTTCTCATAAATTACTAGCATCGAAGTGTTCTGTTCTGTGTGCGACACAAGACCTGCGAGTAATTTTGTTTTGCTGTAAATCTGGTTTTTATGCAAGTAGGCAGCACAGCAATGGTTCTACTTTTCTATCTTCAGATACTAGCATGCTTTTCATTTACTCTTACACTTGTAAGATTGCATCAGTCCACGAACGATGGACAGATAGGATGGTTGTATAGTCAAGAACACTAGTACTAATTCTAGAGATGTATAAACAAGATTTTTCTTATTTTTCAATTTAATTCATATTTTCTTTGGCAATTTTTCTTGTCCTTGCATGTACGGAATCTACAGTACCTACAGCAAACTGCATTTACATTATATTATTGTAATCTACTCGTCTTGACATAGCATATCCATTAAATATACCAACAATAACTGCAAGCACATGGCATTCCTACAGCTAGAACTAATGTAGCCTGCAGTTTTTGCAACTTACATAAGAAACAACTTTTTTTTCTATGAGAAGCTGAATGTTAGTGCCAAAGTACCATTGCAGTTGCAGTTGCAGAATATTCACCGAAGCATAATATTCATTTAGTTGAAGCATAATATATTAAGTTGTAGCTACAGCAGTCTGGGTAAATAGGTTTCTGAATTAATGTTGAGATACAAAAGACTGAAATTATGCAGCTAACGAATTTTTAATGATTTTGCGAACTAATATATACAATTCGTTGCTAGTTTCTAAGTACCTATTCAAACATGTCTAAAAGTAAGTACCTACCAGCACAAGCAGTACTTGCAGTACCGCATAGTACCAGGTACAGTAGTTAAGTTGTACAGAGTTTACTGCAAACCATGCTTCAAATCTATAGGTACTATGAATTTCAATTGTTTGGTTCAATGTTTAATTAATGTATCTGTACTAAAATTATAATTCATAATTTTCACTCCAACCCAGTACACTTTACCTAAGTATAGTAATTTATATTGTTGTTTAAACAAAATAATTATTACAAACTGCAATGTAGCTTTTGTATAAATAATGCATTTTTACAAGTGTAATAAATAACTTTATTTTTATATAAACAAATTTTTACACCAACTAAATGTAGGTGTGACTGTGACAATGTCAAGGTGTTTGTATATAGGTACCTAAGCTTTCACAGCATATACATGAATAATATGTCAAGAGGACAAATTCAAGTCTGTACTACCAATTACGTATGGTGTTATGAACACTCTCATAACTGTCATAACGTCCAATTGTATAACTCTTGATTACTAATACTCTAATACTAGGAACCTTCTCATTTGTAGCATCAAACTCATTGTACAGATAAAATTACGAGAAAATATTCAAGTTGTTTCTAGTATTTCTGCAGCCTGTATCTATTTGAATCAAAAGCAGGGTATACTGGCAACTATAATTAAATTGGAAACCTGATACAATACTCATATAGACTTAATTAATATACCTAGGTAGTAGGTACTAGGTAGGTAGGTAAAGTGTAATACCTAAGTAGTATAATACTTAAACTATGTATGTGATTTATAATCAACAGTATACATGAGGAAAGCAACAACCATGTAAACAGCATAAAAACCTGAGATGATAATCAAAGAAAGGTGGCAAAGCATTGAAATAAGTTTTTCAGGCATTGCCACTCATCTATCTACTAAATCCGCTCATCTCTTTACGCTCCACTTGCAAACAAAGACTCCATTTGTTGTTAACATCATGTTAGGTGTGCGCTATAAAACTTTTGCTTGTTTACTAATTGCATTGAGTTAACCAATTATGAACTCTGTCGCCAAATAAATAGCATTTGTGCACTAACGAAATGTTTACAGGTCTACTAGGTTGTTCGATAGAAATGATTATAATTTTAAAAGTTGCTATGATCGGAAGCAAGTGTTAGTATTTCTAATGTATTATTATAACAAGATATACTACACATTTAATACTAGCAAGGCATTATGCCTTGAATACTAGCTCTTATTTAAGTATTCGAAGTTGGAAAGTATAAAATGAGAATTAGAGTTTTATTACACCTATGAACTTCATCACAATGCATTAATTAATTAATCACATCATGGTATAAGCGACATGGGACAAGGGACAATAAAGTCGAATTACCAAGAATATGAATTTCCTGAGACTCTTGTCTCTAAGTCTCTACCCAAACTCCACCTTAATTATGAGTTCTTATAGATGTGGTGTGAGCAGAAATCTCACTTCAATTTTTAGTTATTGGGCAAAGTAATGCAAAAGTTACCTGTAAAGTTACTCTGAAATATTTTTAATAAGTTATTAAAAGTTGTAAAGATCCTTTACCTGAGGTAGACTCAAAATGGCGCTGAGTGTCCAGCACAAAGCAATCAGTCGAAAACACAGTCCTTTTCTCATGGATTTTAAGGGATATTTCACAGCTACAATAAAAATAAAATAACATTGTAAATGGATTAGCTTCTACAAAGACATAATATCATTGCATTAATTATGTCACATATTACGCTCATTGTTGAATGAATCTCTGTATGCATTAAGTTTTCAACATTACTCTTGTTTTAATTAATGAACATGCCAAAGAAGCGTCAGATAAAAAAGAGGTGGGTGGTAATCGGAAGTACAAACTCCAAATGTATTTCGTAATAATTACTAGTAGGATAGACAAAAACTGGTGAATAATAAATGATTGTTGTAAAGCGTTGATGAAAATCTCAGAATCACTTCTGACTTTGTTAATTAATTTACTTAGTTCCGTGAAACTACTGACAATTTTCCATTTTTCGTAATGGAGTATTCACAACTCAAGTTTTTAGGGAAAAACTTTTACTATTCAATGTTTGCTTTTAGTGTTTAAAAAATCCTTTTAATTTCACCTAGTTGCGTGCTAAATTGTCTTACATACGGCTCATCCTTATTTCATAAAGCATGAATGAACCTTGCAAAAGCTAAACTCAGAAAATAGCATTGCAGAAGGGTGGGAACGAACAGAAACGACGGCAAGACAATAAGGAACGAAAAGAATTATACTGTATCACTTTGTTAGTCAATTTAATTTCTAGACAAGGAAAAACGGGAGAAATATGATGGTGCACTGCACGCTCGATATGGTTTAGCGATGAAAAATAGCATTACATTACAATTAGCCGGTTATAACATATAATTTGCTTGATTTTCAATATGTGTGTAAAGAATTGCTAATTGAATTAATGCTAATTGAAACTGCATGTTGTACTAGAAAGCAAAAAGTACTTCCAGCCAAGATCAAAGAGCTCGTCGAAACAGTAAGCAAATTATATGCAAGAGCAAATAAATCCTGAAAAATTAATTTTCAATTTGTCCTTTGAAATGAAAGAAAATCATGGAACATAGTTACAACGGTGCAAGGTCAAATTACCTAATCACAAATCCTCCTGATATTACAGTGTTATCGTTTCTTGCTTAACGTATGATTTATAAGTTATAAGTCGAGTTTCGGTGTTATGTTGACGTATAATTATAAACTACAATACATCCTCGAATACAATGCATATTCTGTCTGTGTTCATTATAACGTACCTAACTCCATTTACTCATATCATCTAACGACGTACTTAGCTCGAGCTAAGTTATTATATGCTGACACTTTCAGTCTCATTTGAGTAACATTGCAGTGCATTAAAATAAATTACAGGATATACTTGGAATTATTTATGATTGTGAATAATGCATCTGGAATTAAGTTCAAAGCTGCACATACAATCTGTGAACATTATTTACAGAGCAACAAAGTGAAAGCCATTAGGCAAGCTTGTTACCTAAATGGGACAATAGTACAATAGGCGGTTGAATCAGTTGAATGCAAGTTGGCCTATTGAAAACGTGTTTTAGTGCGAAACCAACTTGAAGCACACACAACGTTGAAAGGTATGTTTATTTTTAGCTACCTCCTTTAACTGTTAACAGTCTCAGTCTCAGTCATTCATGCTGTTAAATATGTTATTGAAGTCTATTGAAGATTGCAATGTAGTTTGATAACAATTAACACGTTTACAGCTCACTTATTGCTTTCTGTAGCCCACCCTTCAACAATTGAGTTTACTTATAATCAATATTATAATTAATATTAGCATAACCTTAGTACTTGATTAAATACCTAACGCATAAATTGGAATGCATAATTAATCTGTTATTCATTCACCCTTCTATAATCCATTAACTGCACCTGTACTCCTGAAATCAATAATGATTCAAAGGAAGTACATTGGAATATCAACAAATCTAGCAAAAAACACATTGACATACATAATTTAGTATTTGTTTGCAGACACTACGTACAAGTTCCGGTTATATTTGCGCACTACAAACAAATTCATGCACAATACTCACACGTACATTCTGCTACCTTTTAAGCAAATTCTCGCCAATTTCAGAAGGTTTCTACTGCTCTGACTGCGTACTTCCTCGAGTCGCAAAATACTTAATGATAGTTATGGCCTAGAAAGAAAGTTACAGGGTAAAGGGAGGGATGGTTGAAATAATATTTACATTTGCTATGTGATAGAAACCATATGTCTTGGATAGAAAGTAAAGTTGAATAACATTCACATTTGTTTACGCAACAAACTACAGTGATAATGCAATAGTGATGATGTTTTATAATGCTGCAAGTAAAAATAACTTTGTACGATTAAGCACGGAAGAATAGTTTCTCAAAGGTATGCGGATTGCAGTAGAGAGAGCAGCTCGGAGGCAAAAAGTAAGATAGTAAAAAATATAGGTTAGATCTTTTAGATGTAAAGCTTCCGAGAAAGCAGAGCACCTTAAGAAACTCAAAATAGAATCTGCAGTTGAAGACGAACATTGAACATACCTTTATCTCAATGTACGACTTCACCATTACCATTTAACATTCTATTACACTGGTACAAGTAAAAGGTAGGTGTAAGTACATGGGACATTGCAACTTTTTGGTATCAGCAAGGAAAGAATAAAGAATTTTAATGTTCAAAAGTTTTTTTACTCGTGAATGAACTACTATTACACGAGTCTCTTCTCAACAGTTGAAACACTAATGTTTTCCTCACCCATGATAAAACGAATGAATCTGTTCAGTTGTTTTAATGGAATGTTTCAGCAGTTGCAAAAAAGGATCAGCGTGTAATCTGCAATTTCATAGCTTATAACCAAGAAAACCAGAGTAAATTTCTGAAACCTCTAATTGAACCTGTATGTAGGTATTATGGGACATGAGTATGAGGCATGACTGGACTATCAATAAATGTTTTTAATGTTCCAGAGAATGAGTGGAATTCTTGAAATGAATGTGTAACCCAGTATACTAAAATTAAGGTAATTATTTGCAAGTGTTACTTTCAATATAAATATATCCTGCAATATGTTTCAAAATTTATATTTTACCTATAAATCGGTCCACTCCAATAAGGACCATAATGAATGTAGACAAGTAAAGGCTAAACATTTGGGCAAATTTGAAGATCTTGCATTCCACATTTCCAGCTCTCCACGACACAGTCATATACCTGAAAACCAAAATCGAAAATAATTTATTGTATCGACATATAGGACATCAACATTATTACATTATACATACCTACATACATCGCATTGCGATAAACATTATGCAGCTTGAGTTCAATAAACTAGAAATACCTACCTAAATTTAATTCTTCGTGGAATGATTTTATAGAAATTTGTAGCAAACATGGAAAAATATGCATCACCAAATGGAATGTTTACATAATGAAATCACTGAGGACAATATTGAGCCTTTCGTTTACATCAACATACTCTTCGTTTCTAAGTAGTAAGAAAACATATTACCTTTATATCAATGCAATCAGAGTCATGCATGAAATGTAAAATGATGCAAAATTCAGTTTGAATATTGCACTATGAATTAATAAGAGTAGAGTGCATGCACGATGTTGGAAATTAAAATACATAAATAGCACAAAAATACAAGTCAACAATAGCTATCCATTATACAAGACTATCTAGATACAACATGACAGTACGAAATTGAAATTCCATGCTACATTAAACAGGATCACAAACTGCTCAAGTATAGAAAAGTCAGCAATAATGGAACATGGGAGTGGTAAAGATCAGTTAAATAATGAAAATTTATAGCATACAAGAGACGAGGGAGTTTTTCATTTCCGAGTTATACTCCTACACAAAACAGTCTAAAATTTCCGAAAATAACTAAAAATTCTGACAATTGAGCTACATAGAAATGCAATCGATCTTAACCGTTTTGTATGGTAGTAAAGTAGTTTGACATTTACACAAAGCGCATCACTTCGCTAACCAAATATTGAAAAACTGCTGTCATCAAAACAATCCCAGACTAACTGGAAACCGATTACTGTGAGTACCTATGGTATTTCCGGTATTTGAACCAGAATTCCAGCTTCCTAATATTGTCGTAAAAGTTTATCCTTGGGATTAGATAGAAATAGACCAGCACGTTGCGGCTTTCGCTTAAGATTCCCTTTCTCAATCTTTTATACAAACAAGCATCGAAAAATATACACTTTGAGTCAAAGTAGACCAAATTCGTGCTTCCTTAACTTCAACCCTAGCAATGGCAATGTAATGTTGTTGACGCTTTTGTTGCAATTTTTGCATTATGTACATGCACACAAATATTATACCTAATATATTTTAGTGTCACATATTTACTATTGTAGCAAGAATACATCCTGTAGCGTGTACTGTGTACCATATTTCCAGGTAAAATATCAAATATCAACATTAAGCTTGTTCAAATTGTATTTTTGTATCTAATTGTATCTTCCTAATGGTTATACAATATCTGAATGAATTTTTTATTCATGGAACTGATGATGGTTTTCATAAATAAGGATTTGATATTTTTATTTGGAGGCTCTATGAGGATTTATCATGTCAAATGTAGCCCCATATGGGGCTATTCCATGTAACACCTACTTTACTACTTTACAACGTTTATAAATACATACGTGTGGAAAAACATGTTATAAGTCGGTGCTTTGTACTGATCATGATTTTTTATAGTCAGTTGCACTTAGAAAGTGTCTCTGAGTTTTTAGAGCCATAATAATGCATTTTTACATTTTTTCTTCTATTTGTATTATATATATGTGAATACTTAACAGATTTCCATGGATAAAGATTTTCATTACATTGCTGCATAGGTTATGCAAAAAATGGCATCGTGTATTAAAATCCTTATTATTTCTACTGATTAATTCAAACTATCTGACTATACCAACTGTAAGTGGCAGGACATCAGGCGAGTACTTACTCTAAATAACTATTGCTAAACAATCTACGGTATATGAATTTCTATACCGTAGATTTATTCTTTATTGGTCTAGTCCTTATGTAAGCTATAATTCATCAGAGCATGGTGAATTACTCACTTAATCCAAGCGCACTCAGAAATCCATATTAAATTGGCAAGTCAAAAGTCAACATAATACGAACTTTTCATATCATCAGATAAAGCAGTGTATTATGCATGCAACTAGTAATAAACTTTAATATATAGATTTACCAATAATGCGTGTTTGATGTCACAATTTACAAATTGAAGGAAGGTTAAAGATGTGGGAACAAATAACTAATAAAGTTTGAATGAATAATAACATAAAGAAGGACTATCAATACAATTACTTATACATAGGTTAGTATTTATATTTACATTAAACACCATACTATACATTGATAATGATATGATTTCTTAATTATCTCCAGTCCAGACACTATATGTGTACTTGCACTTGTAGACTATAGTGTGAATGTTAATGATGTGTATGAAGATAAGCTTTAGCTAGGATAGGTACCAGCACTCCTACCCTGACTCTAGTGAATAACACGATCAGGTCATAGTCAAGAATATTATGTATGGGATTTTACAATCGAGATGATGCCTATTGCCTACATAAATATTATTTTTATACTACATAATTACATGTACAAAGTATACATAGATGATAAGTGATGGGAATTGACCTTGCTTCTGTAATTCAGTGTTTAATACGTGACTGTAGTTCTAATTTTAATTCTTGCAGCGTAGTAAAGTATATTATAAGTACAACCAATGTTCAATGTACAACTATACAACAATAATGACTTTACGTGTAATTAGTATTGCAATAATAAAATAAGACAACAAAAATCAGTATGCACATTTAATAATAAAGGAAATTTTTACCTAATAAAAGTCAACATAAAAACACTAATACATACAAGTTTTCCTTAATCGAATACAAAGGGAACATAATTACAGAACGAAAAATAAATACCTACTATTTTTTAATAACTTCGTTTCACAAGTTCTTAGAACAGAGATCTAAGAACTTGAAAAGAAGCCACAAATGTGAAACCATTTGTCTTAGAAGAGGTAATAATTTTTCAACAATTATCGAAATAGGGGATATAATGTAATTGTAAGGTACCAGTAAATTGTATTTCTATTTAAATTACTACATTCCTTCAAGTTAGGACTGCTATGCTACTGTGTGTGAAAACTAGGTAATGTAGGTAAGTATAAAAGTGCTTTGTGCTGAGACGGTTTTTTATACAATTATTGGTAAAAAATATTACGCAGAAATAGAGAAACTTTGTACATTAGTTAGTTTTCAGTTTGCAGACCTTTTCTTACGGTCAATACAACGCTAACTTAATTAGAATAAACCTTACAACTCCAATTCTGGTTTTTCATGAGCAGCTTGTTTCACAGAAGTGTTCGACACACGTATACCAAACGTGATCAATAATAAAGATAATTATTTTTGTTGGCAAATAAAGGACAGTGTTTCATAAGTGTCAGCATTAAAATCGATTCTGCAGTGTTACACTCTAATAGATAAAAAACAATTCACTTTACTGCTTCTTAACAAGGAATAAGTTGTTGATGTTGACCCATCTTCAATTACTTGGCTTCTTTACATAAGCTAAAAGATGAGACTGTAAAATCTTAAACAACCAATTTGAACTTGTTTACTCTGTCAACGAACTTCATAGAGTATGTACATCGAGCACATTATCATTGTGTGTATAGGAGAGGAAAAAATCCAGAAAGCAAATGTAAGCTGAACGAGCAGATTATGTAGCAATGGACTCTATGTTTTTTGCCTTTGATTCACTTTGAACCAAATAAACAATCGTCAAACGGATAAAATGAGTACGCTTTTGAGAGTAACTTAGTTCTTAATAAAACATAGAATGAGTGCATTTATATTTAATGTGCTAATCTCAGCAGATGAAAACGTGAAAAACATAAGGTTACAATTAAAAAGGTCATTTTACTCTTTTTCTATACCCATGCTACAAAAAACATCCATACTCAGTTTAAATTTTAAATTAACACCTGCAGACTTAACTTTACACGAATTGATTTGAGTGTTTAAAATGGTAGGGCTGCATAATAAATCTAATGTTGTTATGTAATAAAACTCTTCAGAATCTAATAAAGTTTTTAAAAAGGGAATTGTATTGATTCAGATTTGCATAAGCCATTCTGTCTCACGACCTAACTCAACAAGACAAATGCAAATGGTCTTACTTTTCTATTGCTTATGTTATCACACTATTTTAAGTATAAAATTATTTTTGATAAAATGTAGTGTGAATTAAACTGGAAAACACGTATGAAAATGGGTCAATGTTGTTTTTGTGTTTATAGGACGTTTCACTTGTTTGGGCCACACAATGTAAAATATAACGTTCATTTGTTTTCATTTGCAGTAAATGATTCTTTATGGGCAACAATGACTGTGATTCATGCTATAAACGAATGAACGCATAAAATTGTTTTAGTAGCATTTCTTTTATGTATTCCATTATTGTATTCAGAATTTGATGAATTAAGTAATCTTTAGATAGTGTAATATTATAGGATAAAAACAAATATTTTCATAACACTATTACCAGTATTTTATTATCATTATTGTTCTTTGTACTAGTTCTGTAGTCCAGTTGATGGCCGCATCGGATACATTTGGTACAGACAGGTTTCATGACAATTACAGACACAATAAAAGGTATTTGCTGTGCATAACTTTCTAAGAATTATACAACTACCACTCTACCACATTCTATACCCGAAACTCTGAGAATGTCCAATGTAACATGTGTCCTCACGTGCGGTATATATCTTTATGCATACAAAATGTATTTTCCTGGAATCCTTTGAGGCTTTCCTCGAATAAACTTAAACTACATATTTCATATGGTAATCCCATGAAATTGTGAGCATGAACTTTATTTCAACTTCTCATAAAGGTCTGATTCAATACATTTTTATAAAGAACGGTGTTTGAGCATTGGGACACAAACAGACTTGCATGCAATTGCACAGTACCTAACCTATGTCAAACACTGTCAAAATGTCAGAATTGTCAAAAGCAAAAGTTGCAAACTTTGCAATGGAAAGTATCACCTCAGCAAGAAAAAGTTTGAGACAAGATGTACGTTGACCAGGTCCACGTAAAACATTGAGTGTCAAGAGAAATATCCATAACCTATTTTACTTCAGTGGTCAGCGACGGTCAGACGAGATATATCGATTTCTATGAAGTGGCAAAAGTAGCATTATGTTACTGTGTCACGCACAAATTCATGTTTGATGAAATACTAACCATAACGAAAACCTTGAAAATATGAGATCTGTCCACCGAAACAACCAAATTTTCAGTTTTGACCATTTTCCCCCAACGACTTCGTCCTGATAACGACAGAACGCTGATTTTGCTATGTAGGTATTTCATATATACCTATATTGTTATTTGTTTTAAACATAGAGTTTTCCAAGCGATACGTGTCCAGTGTCCTAATCCTAACGATATTATATAAGTCCATTAGTCTGATTAAATATTTGTTCCTGTGGACATTCACCACACTCTGCTCAGTGTTCATACATCATAAAATGGAAGGACATCATCAACAAAGTACCAAGAACTGTGAACAAATTCACATTCGCAGTTTATTCATGCAAATAATCAAATGAGAATTTCACTGACCTAATCCCTAGAGTCAGTAAAAGTAAAAGGATGAAACTGCATAATGTGCTTTGCTATCTATCTGTACAAATGTCAAAAACCAAATGTGGACAAAATCTCACTTGTACTTACCAAATAGCTTCTCCCATGATACACCAGAATGTTACAATGAGATCTGCAATGGATAGATGATAAATGAGGGTGTAGATGTGGGCAGATCGCTGACGCTTTGACTTCCGTATGCTCCACATTGTGGCTACATTCCCGAGCAGAGACAAAATCGCCAAAACCAATAAAACAAAACTCTTGGTCATAGAGGATTTCGTTAGGGTAGGTGCGTGTTCCAAACATGTCACATTTGCAGGAATGTCCATTCGATTAGCAGTGCTGTTTAAAAACAGACGAGCACAGTCGTCGATACTGAAGTAATCCTGTAACATACAAAATAAAAGTTCATAAATAAAAGGTACTTCAATCAAATTCTTTGTACTTTGTGCTAAAATCTATTTCTCCGCGCAATAATGTCACTAAAGTAAACACATTAATTCCTCATGAAATGATTTCGTTAAAAATTAAAAATTACATGAATATTACAAAGACAGGTAGGTGTACGAATTGATTGTACGTAAAACTACGCCTTGATTGTACGAACATAGAATATTTGTTAGCGTACTGTAGTTAAAACTACTCTACGCTAACAAATATTCTTGTACAAATATTTATGTAAATGTAACAGTCTATGGGCAAGGGTATACGTTTCTTACACCATGGTGTTTGCGAATTCTAAATTTTGTTTTAATTTAGACCCCTAATAGCTACGTCTTAATAATGTCTAGATTTTGGCTCAAACAATAGATAGAATGTTCGAATCTTTATTAAGGAATGTGATCTGATACTAACCAACAATCTGGTTTCCTGCACTTGACTCAGCAAAAAGCTTTCAGCTCTTCGTTAGCGGTAATTATTGAATCATTTCTTCAAAATAATATAGCGAAAAGCCAAGTTTTTCATTGTGAAAAAGCCAAATTTTTAGCTGTCGACTGTTAATAATGTTAGTAGTATAGCTATACCTAAAAAGTTATTTATTGTAGTATCAAATATCAACCGACTCTTACAATTAGTAAGGTAAAATAGAAGCCTCCAAGAAGTAAATTGCTATTATGATACACTATACTCTTCTTTGGCGTGACGGCAGAAATCTAATATCTGTTCTACCTATCTCACGTTTTAAACTTGTGTTGTACGCAGTGTTGTACGTAAGTATGTGAATACTTCACTTGCAGTTTTCTTTCTACCGACCAAAGCGTAATTTATAACTTACAAGTTGTAAACCTATCATTGAAGATGAAAGATGAATACCTAGGAGATTATTTTTTAAGCATGGTATTTGTAAGCACTTTGAGAAAAACCTATACATTCAAAGCAACTATTCGCGTTTGGATAGAGATAGAAATACAATGTATTTACTGTAATGTAGCACCTACCTATATATAGTAAGCAAGCATACCAATACATGATTCAGGCATAAAACTCACAATTGTGGCAAACACTAAACACTAATTGGTGTGATACAAGTTACATTTTCACAGAGTACAAGTCTTATAATATAAAAAAGGGAGCAAACCCAACAATCAGGTAAAGTAATGGTGCAAAGCCAAATGATCGGAGCAGAAAGAGGTTTGGGCTTGCACTAACTCATAGCTCGATGTGATAAGCGCTATCGTTACGCAATTTGCTTTTATTCTGTATAATGAGCAACATAGGTACTGAACAAAAACACAAGTTCTTGAGCAGAACAAGTTGTTTTTCTCACTTATGGTCACAAGAAGAACATTCCCGGCTCTTTTTACATTATGGTGGTTTAAACTTTAAATCCCATTCTAACCATTATATACATTTTTTTGTCGGTTCTAGGTCTTAGGTACTAGGTATCATTATATTTACTGTGAATGAACAGACGATGAATTATTAACTTTGTCTTGTATACGTAAAAGGCACAAACGTAACAAATGTTTCAACTACTTGTTATAAAGGTGTAAAAGCGACTTGCGACTGTGCGGATAGCAATAACTTATAAAATACAATGCCAGTGTATACAATAATTTGATATGGCTGTTGTAGAACCGGAGGAGATCTGTCCCATCACATTGTTAGTGTGCACTAACTAAGTTTCAGCATTTTGCCCTACCACTCCAGTGTTTACATACCTACATTAGTTCATTTTGTATAATTTAGGAATTAGGATAATTAGACAACTGGAAAATGTTGCAAAAATTATAGTGTCTGTATATATAGTGTCTATACTTAGGCACTCTCATCCTACAGATGTATTACTGTACAATATTAATATTTTTACATATTTGTTGGAAGGTAAGGTCAAACACAAAGGTAAGGTACCCATGCACACAAAAATAACTATGAGCTGGATAATCACAAAATATATTATAGTGATGTGGAAGTGGCTGAAATGAAGTATTATCAAAACATTGAATTTATTATCATCCCCGGAGACGTCTGTCTGACTGAATTCTGGATGGTGTGATCATCGTAGTAGCTAAGTCGTAGACGCTTAACGGCTTTGATGGCATTAATGCTCGACGGGGACACAGACAGGATCTGTGTCTTATTGTTAGCGACCGAGAATTATTTTATTGTCTCTACTACATTTTGAATATGAATGTTAAATTAATGGTAAGTAAAACTCGTTTACATAAGAAACTAAGCTAGCAACGAATAGTATTTGTAGTTGCGAGTATTGTAGGATTTATGTAAGTGATAATACTGTAAATTTATATGGCAGTTGCAGTTGCATTTTGATTTAACGTAGATATCATTACTTTAGTCTGGCAGGATACTCAATCCTTCTTTATACAAACCACTCGTGAGTGTATTTAGTTAAGGCTAAGGTGATTAAATGACCATAATATATTTGATCAAATCATAAAGTCATGTTAAATACTTATAGTTTTTTTATTAGAATTTATGATGGTTGTTAGTTAATCGATGAAATTTTATTGGTCAATATAGCATGCAAATAGTTAGGAAATAGTTTGTATTACACCAATGTGTTTCATAATTTGTTTGTCGAAGGACGATTTCAGTATGACTGGAAACATATTTTATTTGCACCACCAGTAACAAACTTGAAGAAAATTGAGACGTTAAAAAGTTACTTCCATTGATTGGTACAACTGATTGGTCGACAACATATTTTTTGCCTGCAGAAACCATGCAATCTTCGAGCATGAACCACACGTTCTAAATGAATGTACATAAGCTCAACTTGTATATTGGTGCTTATGAGGTAAAAAATATCAAAGATAACTGAATTTTGTGTATAAGTAGGGAAGGAAAGATGTAACAGCGTTGTTACATACAGAACATTAAACAGCGTTTCTAGTTTCTGGAGTGGAGACTCATTCAGCTATTTCAGTTTATTATACGATTCACCAAGGCATAAAAAATGACATTTGCCCTTTACAGCCTGACTTTTGACCATAGTTAGAATACTCTTGCTGAAGCGTTACAAGTACATTTATTTTACTTCGAGGTGCTTACTGATGGACGTAAAATAATGAATAGAACTTTTTACATTCTTTAACAGTAAGACAAGCTTGTAATAATACTATAGCAGCTACACAGCTACCACACACATAGCCTACACCTTTATGAAAACTTTTTTCAGCGTTCGTTCGTGTGTGAAAAAGGAATCTGAATACAATTATTTATGTAGTACTACAATCCTACCACTATTTCTCCTCCTCCTCCTGATTCACAATTCTGATGTCAGCTAAAAGCTTGAGAACTCTTGGCAAAAGTTACACTTGCTACAAATAAACAAACACGGCTAGTACTCGAAATTTTCCAGCAGTGCAATATTTCATGTTGTGGTGAAGTAGGAGTTGGATTGGATTTATGTTACCCCAACAAAATACATACATACACCATATCAAGTGGCTTACTCCATGAAACCATTTATCAAAAAATAATGTCTGGTGTGTGTAAAAGTATATACACATAGGACACTCAAACAAATTGTCTGCACACGCAAGCAAATATTATTATATCTAGAGGGACAATAACATCAAAATATTATGGTAGAAATTAACGTGTGCATACGAACAATTCATTGAGAACATAATTCCATTTACCATAATATGAACGAGTATGTGCAAATATTAGTAGATGGTAGAATTAAGGATTAATATTCATATTGTAAATACTACAGAGATACATGTTGCTTATGAATGGTGTAGTAAATAATTGATACAATTAGTACAAAGTACAAGATTACATATTTACTGAAGAATGCGAGATTCACTTTGCTTTGTTGAAAACAAACTCATCAGATGAATGGTGTATCTAGGAATTAAAAGTTACATGGACAACTTTTCTTTAATTCATAAGTGTAAAAATCAAAACTATTCCTTTTTGCTGCATGGTTTAAATCTTTGTTTCTCAATTTTGTTTATTACACTGTCTCGTCTGTTACATAAATCCTATACGATTGCACAATCGTATTCCAAAACAATATTATTGACTTCTTTTAATTTGAACAGAGAGTTTTTTTAAAGTTATGTTATGTCCTTAGATTCAGTGGGTATAGTTTATTATATAAACCAGTGAATCATTCCAAGCAAAAGCAGTCGTTAAGTGAATGAATGAAGATAACATGTATCTGATTACGCTGAATAGGATTATATTTAGTTCTTTTATGGTAAAACAAGTTGTAATTATAATAAATCCTAAACTATCTGTCTAAACTGGCAGGATCAACAATTTTATTGGTAATTGCTGCTATTTCTATACTCCCCATTGCGTGTGAATGGAGAAAGAGACAGAGAGAGAGGATTTCACAGAGTGATACTCATCCTGTCGTATAGCACTGCAAAAAATTTAGAACTAATTCATACCAATTTTGGTAGCCAATCTGTAAATTGTAAACAAGCTGAATGTCTTTATTTTATAGTACTGGTATAAGCATTATGGTTACCTAATATCCTTTTTATGCTCATGTTTATACTCTCCTACACAGCCATAATTTCATCCAACCACACAATAAATGACAATCCCTACAAATTCAGACATCAGATGTAAATACTTAAATAAATAAACCATAGTAAAACGGGTATAGTAAAGTTGTGGAGACATGTAGGAAAATTTTTCCCTTGGGGTACTTGCCCCCACCATGTATACGCCCTTGACCAAATTGTTGTTATCATTGTTGACATGTATAGTGTCAATTGCCTACATATTGTATATTTCCTTGCCATGGGGGTCATTGCCCCCACCCCCACCATGTAGACGCCCTTGACCAAATTGTTGTCAACAATTATTATCATCATTGTTGACATGTATTGCCTTCCCATAGTGTCAATTGCCTTCATATCTTGTTGGAACATTTTCTGTGACCTTATATGTGACCTAGGTCATGAAGGATGTAACCGATTGACCCCATTTTTGACTGACATCGTTGCTGAAACCCTTAGATGACATATGTGAAGTTTGGAAAAATTTGGTTTATACGTTCTTGAGTTATGTCGCACACATTCGGATAGACAAACAGACAGACAAACAGACAAAATCTAATGTTTCTCCTAGGCTCTTTCCCATGTATTATCCGCTTTCCTGTCTTTCATGCATGGCTAAGAAGTGGCTCCACCACTTTTTACCGAACGGATACACAATGTATTACGCCATAAAAATTTGCCTTCTTATACAATAGTAAGTAGGCAGGTTAACATTATTTTGCAGATCTGTATTCGTACAAATAGTATACTAGAATACTAATACACAAAAGTAGCAATTTCCCATTTTCTAAGTATGTAAGCCGAAATTTTACCATAATTGACCTACACAGATAATTTTAAGTGAATGACAAAAACTGCTAGGTACGTGCATGTTGAAAAGCGAGTGAACCTTCTACAAAAGCTAAATCCACATCACGCATTGCTGTATGTAACGGCAATTGAGTTGTGATCGTTCATACAAATGCCACATACTAGGAACAAGGGGTAATATGAGGAGACATGAAGCAATGCAATGTAATAATATTAGGTAAAAAAGACAAGACCTACACGATTCAAGGTCGACTCAACACAGTTATAGTTATTGAGTGCTGGAACTGTATATCTGTATTAGGTCTGTAATGTAGCCATGTACATAGTTTATATGAAATAGAGTGAAATTTAGATTGACTTGTTTATGCAGGTTTGGAAGAAAAGCTGCTGAATAATCAGTCGTTCAGTCCAATACAGGAATATACTACAAGACTGCAATACATACGCTTTCAATCATTAAAATAAATGATGCATGAAATAATATACCAAAGTATCTCTTTTTGAGGTTTCAGTACCTATACGAACGGAAAGTGATGCGGAATGATTCTATTTGTCAGGAATGCTCAACATAAGACGAAATTTCAATTAATACTATACGCGGTATAACATTGTCGGTCTGCCTTAACAATGCTATTCATGTAACAAAGAGAATGAGAAAATACAGTAAACTCAGAATATTCTGTAGTGCTTCGAATGAAATTTAATTATATTGGGGCTTTTCAAATGCTCCGAGTTAAAATCTGTTAAACTTCTGCGAGTTAAGAATTTATTGTGCATTTGAACGA